>JAODAL010025362.1:0-58771 GCA_025379985.1 Phyllomedusa bahiana
GCCCCGGGGTCTTTTACCAGGGAGGGCCAGGGGAAATACAGCAGGGGCCAGGGGGGGATAGCCCGGCAGGGAGGGGGAAAAGGGAGGGGCCAGGGGATTAGCCCCCGGGGAGGGGAGGGGGTTTTAGCCAGGCAGGGCCAGGGGGTATAGCCAGCAGGGCCAGGAATTAGCAGGGAGGGCCCGGGGGATATGCCGGAGGGGAGAGTATATAGCTAGGCAGGGGAGGGGATTGCTAGCAGGGGGAGGGGGATAACAGGGAGGGGCCCCGGGGATATGCCAGGGAGGGCCAGGGGATATAGCAGGAGGTAGGGGGATTAAAGCGCAGGGCCCGGGGATAAGCAGGGAGGATATATAAAATAGGCAGGGGGCCCGGGGGGTATAAGGCAGGGGGCCCGGGGATATAGCCAGCAGGGATATACAGGCAGGGGTGGGGGATATGCTAGCCAGGGCCAGGGATATAGCCGGGCAGGGATATCTAGGAGGGGGCCCGGGGAAAATTTGCTAGCCCCCAGGGGGTATTAGCCAGGGGAGGAGTATATCTAGCGGGGCCGGGGGATTAGCCGGGAGGGAGGGGTATAGCAGCAGGGGCCAGGGGGAAAGCCAGCAGGGGGCCGGGGATATACTAGCCCGGGCCAGGGGATATAGCTAGGGAGGGGGGAGGGGGGGTTAGCCAGGCAGGGCCAGGGGAGGGAATAGCTGCCCGGGCCAGGGGATATGCAGCCCCGGTGGAGGGGGATTACAGGGAGGGGACCGGGGGGTATAGCCAGGCAGGGCCCCCGGGATATACAGGGAGGGGCCAGGGGGAATATAGCCAGGGGGAGGGGATATAGCTAGGGCAGGGCCAGGGGATAAACGGGGAGGGGGGGGGGGGGGGGGGGGGGGGGAGGGGGGGGAGGGGGGGGGGCCAGGGATATAAACCCGGCAGGGTATAAGCAGGAGGCCAGGGGGGGAAAAAGCCCCCCGGCAGGGGGAGAAGTAGTTAAAAAAAAATTAAAGATCTTACTCACTGGTCCCTTTCCCTCCCCCTTCTCCCCTTCCCCGGAGCGGGCCCCCTCACTCCCGGGGGCGGGCCCCGGAGCAGGGGCGCGTTTAAATCCCTACATCGCCGCCTGCCCGCGCCCCTGGGAGCTGAAACAAGGGATCAATAGATCCCGTGCTCACCCCCGGCTGCCCGCTTCCCCCCGCGCGGGTTCAGTGGGGCCTTGATGGCCATGGTGGGTCATGACCCGGCCCCTGCGCGAGGGGGGGCCTTTCGGCCCCCCCGCCACAGGGGGGCCGGTCGCATATGCCAAAACCATTGGGGCCCCCCTGTGGGGTCGCCGGGAAAACCGGCGCCCCCGGGGGGGGGGAAAAAACCGGCCCCCTCGCGGGTTCTCCGAGCCGGCCCTGCGGGCCCGGACCCCCCGCGGCCCGCCGGGCAAGTGCCCGGTTTTTTCCCTACTGGGCAGTCCGGGCCTGCCACTGCACTCAGGACTCTTCGACTTGTCAGCATATCAGGCCTCAGTTTAGCCCCAGTCCCCCCAAGTCCTCATACAGATCATGGCCATGACCTCCAGTCCTCACCACTGGTAACCACCACATGCATCCTGGACTTGATAGACAGTCTCAAAACACGTTCATACTATAACATGAACAGTCTCATGCCTGGGTCTGATGTCTGTAGTTCAGTCTGGACTTCTCCTGCTCACTGTTCTTGTCAGCCCATGGTTGGGCTGCATCCACCTGGAGCTCCCAGCTTGTAGCTGCATCCTCACTGGCCTCCTTCTGAAGGTAACAATCAGGAGCCAAGAACTCTCTGCTCTGTGGGCACCTCCAACACGGCTCCCCTTCTGGACAGTGGTAGCAGCTCCTGCTGATTACCGTGTTATGCCATGGCAATGGCATCACGTAGTTCCCTCATAACTCCGTGTCTCCTGAAGTGACTCCTTTGGTGGACGACACTGCCTCTGACACAGAGACCTCCGCTCAAGCAGTCGTCAGGTTGGTTGTTCCCTCTGATCAACGGCTATCCCCACTTCTGGCTTTGCATCCCTCCTGCACACAAACAGTCCTTGTTACCCCAGACAGGCGAAAATTCCATCTTCATCTGGGATAGTCCTCCTTGTGTCTTGCACATACAAATCACAGTACACCCACTGGGGTCTGCCATTTAGATAGGGACGCCAGGACATCTGCCCACCTGCTCTGGTGGTAGCCTCGTCGCTGACAACTACCCGCTCAAAAGCTTCAAGGAAGACCTCCAAGTCCTTCCCCTGCTGCCATCTTCCACATTGCCCTCCGCACAGCACTTCGGGCCATCAAGTCCTCCTCTGCAGACCTCATCTGTGACACAGCCCTCTCTCCCCGTCTTCAGCAGTTCTGGAGACTTAACTACTTTCTCGCTGGTCAGCCTCAAGCTCTGGCCCGGAGTTTCTAATTCTCCTCTCGCATGGTGGCAGTCAGCTGCTCAGACTCACTTCATAGAGACTGCAACAGCTTGGCAAGGAGTTCCTCCATGGCCAAACAAAAAATTTCACCAACAGTTCTTTCTTCTAATGAACACAGTCTCTTTTATCAGCACCAATTTTAGGCCTCTGGCCCTTTAAATCTCCGTTGCCAGACATCACTTGCACCACTTTCCAGGTACCAACTTCGTGCCAAAACTGCGCCAACTCTTGAGCCAAGACTGCCCGCATCCTCCACCATATGTTGACAACTCACATTCTTCAGTACGGCCATCTTGGACCGTCCTGGGGGTACTTTTGCTCACGGATTGCCGCTTTGGTAAGCGAATGCACACCGACACAGCTCTTTCTGGCTTCAGCTGTTTTATTCATGCACAGGATTAAACATACAGCCGTATACCAAAAACTACACAAACAAACCCTGGCCGTCCCAGCCACTATCTAAACATATATTGTGTTACGCTCACTATCCGTGGCCTGTGACCTAGCGGCCATTAACCGACCAGCACTCACGTCACCAGCCACCACTGGTTCCTGCTTCTCTCAAGCCACTGTGCAAGAGCTTCCCTCCAGCTCTGCTGCTCCAACTTCCCGGTAGCAGGCCACACCCCCGACTCACTTGGAGAGACAGCTTTTTATAGCCAACCAAGACTGGCCAAAAACCAGACAATGTAGACCTGAGAGACCTGGACGCGGGAACAGCCACCCACCGCATCTGCAGCTGTTCCGGGAAGCCAACCCATAATGGCGTGGATGTCAGCATGCTATATAACAGCTGTCAGCAACCTAGTGTTGCAGACAGATAATAATAGGCTCCCCCCACCAAGCCCAGGCTCTTGGTTGGCCACGTCTCTACCATGACGGCTCCGGCTCTATGGCAAGGACATGCAACTACCTGTTGTCACATTGTCACAATATATATATATATATATAAATATATATATATATATATAAATATATATATATATTATATATTATATAAGTTACAGACTGGCTTACATGTAGTTGCCTGTTGCTGCCACTAGGTGGAGATATACCAGAGTGGTATATACAACATGCCACTAATGGATACCTGGCCTTGTGGGATAAGAGCCAGCTTGTATGTTTTTGTCAGCCACTCTAATTTGGGTTGGGCAACTATATAGGATTAGTTTGGCTTTTCAGCCGGTTCCTGTGTTGGCTCTTATGGGAGTAGACAATGCTTGGTGTGGACTACTCCCCATGTTCCGGCCACATTTTGGATAGTGTGCCTCGGGAGTCCTGTAAAAAGCCGGGTCTTTCAGGTGTACAGGGGGCGGGTCGTGCACAAGAGAGTGGAGCAACAGAGGAGCTGGAGAGAGCTTCTGGCCCCCCTGATGTCTTGAGGCAAGCAGGTGGCAGCCTTCAGAACCAAATCCAGCAAGGCTTAAAACGTAGTTTGCTCTGGCAGTATGCCAAGTCCACAGGTAGTGAGGACGTACCTCATTATAGTTAGTGGCCAGACTGCCAAGATTTATTTTTATGGATTGCGTTTTCTTGTAACTGTTAGCCACAATAAAACTGCTGAGGCCAGTTTGAAACATTCCTGCGTGTTGGAAGGTTATTTTTATGCCAAGATCGTCTACCAAGGAACACAAAAAAAAAGAATATTTTTTAAAAGAAATATCAAAAAAAAAAAAAATAAGTATAAAAAAAATAAAAAAAATAAAAAAATATGGAAATAATATAATAATTAAATAAAAAATTAAAAAAAAAAAAAAAAATTAAATAATAAATAAAAAAAAAAAAATAAATTGATAAAATTAAAAAAAGAATAAAAAAAATATTATAGTTAAAAAAATTAAATAAAAAAAAAAAAAAAAAAAGAAAAAAAAATATAAAAATAAAATAAAAATAAAAAAAAATAAAAAATTTATCAAAAAAGAAAATATGAAAAAAAAAATAAATAAAAAAAAAAAAATTTAAAAAATTTTAAATTTAAAAGAAATTAAAAAATGTTGAAAAAAATTTATAAAAAATAAAAAAAAAAAAAAATCCTAAAATTTAAAATAATAAAAAAGAAAGATTAAAGATCCCAAAAAGCCAAGCTAGAAAAACCCCTGGCCGAACAAGAAGGCGGCCGAATGAATTGTGAGTCGTCACAATATATAGATAGATAGATAGATAGATTGATTGATAGATATATGGATATATATAATTATTCTGTTAGAAAGATATATCGCTACACTTCCTGACCAAAAAAAACTTTAAAAACCTGAAAAAGTCTGAAAGGCATGCTAGAAAATGAAAACTGACTAAAAAAAATACTTGTTTAGAAGGGTGCAATCTTATTTAAAAATGTGACCATAAATTTTGAACTGTGTAATTAAAAAAGAAGTTATAACCATGGCATTGGAACCTCAGAAATTTCCTGAGGGTCTGCTACAAACATTGATCCTAAAAAGTCACTTTTGTGCAGAAGCCTTTAACTCCTTAACGACCGCGCCACCGCTTTTGACATCGGAGTTTGACATGGAGTACTACACAGCCCTGATCCCCACAAGAGCCTCCTGCGAGCATCGGGGAGTGGAGATACCTCTGCTCCTGGTGCTTTAACCCGTTGATTGCTGCGGACGTCACCGCCCACTCAAAAGGGGGTTTTGCCTGCGGGTGACGAACCCCCTGACCCACAAGCCCAGGAAAAGGCCACATCAGCCCTGGGGCCAAGGGGGCCCCGGGGTCTGTGTAAAGCCCTTAGGGCACAAGGGGGCTGCCTGATCCTCGGGCAGATTGAAACAATTATAATGAAAGATTTGTTTTTCAAAAATTCTAAGGGGGGGGGGGGGAAAAAAAAAAAAAAAAAAAAAAAAAAAAAAAAAAAACAAGAAACAAAAAAAAAAAAAAAAAAAAAAAAACTTTTTTTGGGTTAAAAAAAAAAAAAACAAAAAATAAAAAATTAAAAATTTTATAAAAAAATTTTTTTTAAAAAAATGTCTAAATTCCCAAAAAAACCCCCAAATTTATATTGTTGTTTTTAAAAGTTTTTTAAAAAAAAAGGGTTTAAAAAAAAAAAAAAAAAAAAAAAAATTATTTAAAATTTTTAAAAAAATTTTAAAAAAATTTTTAAATATTTAAAATTTTTTAAAAATTTTTTTTTTTAAAAAAATTTTTTTAAAAAAAAAAAGGGTTTTTTAAAAAGGCCTTTTTTTCCCAAAAAATTTTTTTTTTTTTCCCCCCTTTTTTTTTAAAAAAAAAAATTTTAAATTGGGGGGAAAATTTTCCAAAAATTTTTTTTTCCCCCCCCCGTTTTTTTTTTTCCCCCCCCCCCCCCCCTTTTTTTTCCCTTTTCCCGGGTTGGTTTGGGTCTTCATACAATGTTGTGTTTTAGTATGACACGCACATAAAACCCCCCTTTTAAATCGCTTCACAAAAAAATTCCCTGGGCACTTAAGAGGGCAAAAATGACCAAAAAATAAGGGGGGTGTTGCCCGATAAAGTCATTGGGAGCGACAGCTGAAAAAAAACAAGCTGAGGGCCCCAGGTGGCAACATCAGTGAAAAGAGTGGGAGGGGCCCGGGGGCAGCCACACAGCAAAAGAGGTCAACCCCCGGGGACCAAAAGACATTCTGGAGGGGGGCAAAAAAAGGAGTAAACCACAGGGGGTGGCACAATGACAAAAGTGGTTTGGTTTTCGGGGAGCAAAAACCCCGCACAGCATGAGGGAGAAAGTGGCACAATGACATTCGGGAAAATGGCAAAAACAAAAAGTAGGGCCCGAATGGCACAATGACACAGTGGTAGGTTTCGGCAGCAGCCAAAGCACAGCATGAGGGCAAAGTGGGAAATGAAAATTCTGGAGGTGGCAAAAAAGGAGTAAAGGGCCCCAAGGGGGCACATTGACATAGTGTGGAGGGTACGGCAGCCAAACCAAAAGCAAAGAGGTCAGACAGTGGGACAATGACCAGTGTGTAGGCAAGCAGCAGCCCACAGCGCAGCATGAGGTCAGGTAGTGGCACCCCTTTAATTTTGGAGTTTGGGAAAAACAGGAGTAGGGCCAACCTTTCCAAAAAACCCCTGACACATGTGGAGTTTAACAGCAAACAACAGCAGCACAGCCTGAGGTCAGACAGTGGAAAAATTTACATTCTGGAGGTGGCAAAACCCGAAATAAAGCCCCAGAGTGGCACAATGGGCAGAGAGTGGAGGGGACGGCAGGGGCAAAAGCATGAGGTCCCCGAGGGAAGGTTTTTGGGACAAAAAACCCGGGTGCGAAAATGACGCAGCAGCAAAAAACGCAGCAGCAAATGAGGTCAAAAGTGGCACAATTTAAAACAGTGTGGATGTCACGGCACCCCCAATAGCAGCAGCAGCTGAGGTCATAAATGGGGACAATTACACAGTGTGTAGGTCACAGGGAGCAGCCCCAGCAGCACTTAGGGCAGGTTGTGGCACAATGACATTCTGGAAGTGGCAAAAACAAAGTAGGCCCGAGAGTGGCACAATGACACAGTGTGGTAGTTACGGCAGTCAGCCAAAACAGCAGCATGAGGTCAGAGAGTGGCACAATACATTCTGGATGGCAAAAACAGGAGTAGGCCACAGAGTGGCACATTGACATAGTGTGGAGGGTACGGACAGCCACAGCATGAGGTCAGACAGTGGCACAATGACACAGTGTGTAGGTCACAGCAGCAGCCACAGCAGCAGCATGAGTCAGGGTAGTGGCACAATGACATCCTGGAGGTGGCAAAACTAGGAGGTAGGCCAAATCCACACTGTACACAGTGTGAGTTAACAGGCATCACAGCAGCAGCAGCATGAGGTCAGTACAGTGCACAATGACCATTCTGGAGGTGGCAAAACAGGTAGTAAGCCACAAGTGGCCACAATGACAGAGAGTGGAGGTGAGACGGCAGGAGCAACAGCATGAGGTCAGAGAGTGGCACAATGACAGGGTGCGAAGATGACCGCAGAAAAAAAAAAAAACAAAGCACAACAAGCAGCAGCAGCATGAGGTCAGAGTAGTGGCAACAATGACACAGTGGGTGGATGTCACGTGCACAGCAATAGCATCAGCAGAAAAAAAAACATGAGGGTCCATAAAGTGGCACAATGACAGAGGTGTGTAGGTTGGGTAGCAATACCAGTCCCTGTAAATATGGTGTAGGCTGATGGAGAAACTGGCCAGCAGATGTGTGGCAACAGGCAGTGGTGGTATCAGAATAGTTGCTGAGGCAGTTATTTGAACGCCAGACTAAATTCTCACAGTTTAGGGTGAGGCGTCATGGCTGATGTAGTCTGACCCTAAGGCATTGGTGTGTGAAATCCTGGCTGATCCACGCCTGATTCATCTTGACAATGTCAGTTCGTTCCACAATTCCCGTGGACAAGCGGGTCTCCTTGGGAAACGATGGCCCCTGCCGCACTGAACACCCCTGTGATGGCCCACTACTGTCCGGCAGGACATAGCTTCTCCCTGCAAACTCGGCAAGTTGCGGCCACACATCCAGTTGGCTGCCACAGTATCCCAGCGGATCTTCTAACGGGGTGGCAGAGTGCTGTCCAAGTAGGCCACCACCTTGTTGGTTCAGGTCTGCTCCAGATCCTGCCTGCTGGCTGGCGACGCCCTCCCTCACTAGGCGGGTGAAGGAAGCTGCTAATCAGTACTCCAGACTTAGGTTTGCAGCTGATGGACTCGTAACTGCTCTACCCCCCCACCTTGACAACCACGGCAGTAGTACGTGAGTGCTGAAAAACCCCCCGTCTGGACCTGTCATAGGAGGGACAACGATGCCGCACATAGTCAGCGGCCAACTGACTACTGAGGATTATCTCTATAGTATTGAAATTGTCCTCCCCTTCAGTAGCTGGGAAAAAGTCTCCCATTTTGACCAGTAGCGAGGGTCCAATAGGGTGGAGAGCCAGAAGTCATCCCTCTGCCGATGCTGACTATTCGGCTGTCACTAGCCAGGCAAATCAGCATGCTGCGTAGCCCCCCCCTCGCCATCGCCCCCATCTGCACAAGTGACTCCCGAAGGCTCCCATCCATCCATCTCCACTGTATACTGCCAAAGGTGCTTGTCGGGTCATCGCCTCGTCTACCTCATCTCCACAACCTCCCTCCAGCTGCTCCTGCTCCTTCCCTCTCTTGTCACCTGGGTAGAAAATCCACTCATTTCACCAGGACAATGCTTCTGCCCTACAATGACCTCCTCCTCCTCCTCCATTTCAGTCGGCCCCACCGACTCATGTGGCCGCGAGATGTTAGTCTCCACGTCTCCAGTCCCCTGCCCAGACAGAATTATCAGCATCTGTTCCAGGACATGAACAGTGGGAATGATGTTATTCATCCGTTATTCCTGGTGACCTGACAAATAAACGTCGCCTCCTCGAATGGCCTCAACAAATGGCAGGTGTCCACGCTTGAGCTGCCACAGCTGACATCAAAGTTATACCAGGGAGTACTCCTTGTCCTCCTGATCATCAAAAAATCGTTAATGGCCTTTCTCTGTTCATACAGTCGTCCAACATGTCACGCTGGAATTTCAACGGGTGAAACATCGCAAATCTGAGTGTGTTGGGGGAGGGCGTTCTGGCCGCTGCAACTCGAGGAGGGTGTTCCTGGCATTGTATAATGATGAAGTGCATGCACAGTTTCCCTGGCCATTTTGCCAGAATCTTCTGAAGATCGGTGGAAGACTTCAGGAACCTTTCACAACCAAATTGAACACTATCCCTCCCATGCAGTGCGCATGGACCATCCCTCCTCGATGCAGCGAGGACACCATGTTTCTCCCATTGTCCCGTCACCATGGTTCCGATTGCAATTGCGCAGAGAAAGCCACACATCCGATTTCTTGTCTGCATGACTGAGCAGTCCTCCCCTGTGTGACTCGTTCGCCGAGGCAAGCCAGGTGTAGAATTGGTGAGCACCGCTGTGCCCTACACATGTGGTACGATGGGAGCAGTACTTGTGGAGGCTGAGATGGTTGGTGGAGGTGGAGGTGAGGAGGTGCGGACATTGCGCCAGGAGCCTCAGTTGACAACGTGGAGAGAAAGAGGCGTCTCCTGTCCCATTTGTTGGTGGCTGGGCTTGGAAGCACATTCACCCCAGTGGGCCCATAAAGACATGTACCGGCCCTGACCGTAAGTTACAGCTCCAGACGTCCGCGCTGCCGTGCACCTTGAACAAACCGATAAGCTCACGGACAGCCCACCTTCTATTCTACTATTTATGAAGTGCTGAGGTACTGCCGTTTGTTGGAAAAGAAATTACTGCTTGGAACTCTCCATCTCGGCTCGGCACAAGCCATTAGTTCTCTGAATGGTGCAGAGTCCACCATTAGGAAAGGAGTGACTGGCAGTACCAACAACTTGGACAGGAGCACGGTCAGTCTTCTGCACCTTAGGATGGTTGGACGCATATGTTGTCTCTTTGCAATACGCCTCGTTGAACGACTGCTGGCGCCATGAGTAAGCAAGGAAGCATGAGCATCTGGACCGGGATATGATGGCAAAGAGAAACAGCTCCCTTCTGCAAAGGCAAGGGGGGGGGGGGGGGGGGGGGGGGCGGGAAGGGGGGGATAGGGGGGTGGTGGAGCCTTGACTGGCTGCAATGGCATGCTGCCGACTGGGCACTGCTGCTGTTTGTTATGCTGCGTGGCAGGATGGACCACCACAATCTGAGCCACGTTTTTTCCAGGCCACCGGTATGGTGACGCTGAATGTGTTGACGCAGGGCTGTGGTGCCACGTTAGCCTCCCTGGCCACGCTTCACTTTCTGCCTACAGATTCTACATATACACATATTCGGCTCCTCCGGTGTATTAGCAAAGAACTGCCACACGCGAGTATCTGAAATTACCGCCAACGCTCCGCACAGAGTGACTATCTACCGCCGCTTCCTCCGCTGAACCCCTGTTTGCCGCAACTTTCTTGGAGCCTTGCGAATCGGATTTGTTTTACCCGTGCCGAGCTTTGCTCCCGACTCACACTGCTTCTATCTCACGGCCACACAACCCACTTGCTGGCTGCGCCGCTGCCTCGCGCAAGGCTGACGCCCTCTTCTCCTCGACGATGATGAACGCCCTTGCCTCACCCGGCTCCCAATGCGGTCGGCTACATCATCATCTATTGTGTTTCATCGTCCACTGCTGTTCCCTCATCACCGCTCTTGTATGCAGAGGCTTGACCCCTCACAACATGACCGCTGCCATGCCACTCTCCACATCTATACTTTGCCGCCTACTGCAAGAAGCAGGGGAATATTAGGCCCCATTTCTTCGCTGCCAAGTAGCTGCTGACTGCCCCTCCTCAAATTGTTCATCCTCGCTATATAGTGGTGCTGATCCAGACAACAGTAGTAGAACTCTGGCTGATGGGAACCGGATTGGACAGAGGCGGTTGAGGAACAGGTGAGGGCCGCTGACCCGCTCCCCGGGCCATGCCAAACTAAGGGTTGTGGCCCTGACATCCACCGACTCTTGGCTGGGGTTGTTCAGATATCATCTGGGAGCGAATTGGATGACCTAGTCAACCAATAAAAAAGAACCCTGGGTTGCTGGTCAGCACACGGCCTGCCAGATGATAGCGGCAATTGAGCCTCCCGAGTGACCCTGCTGCGACGTCCCCTTGCTGTGCTGCGACCTGGGCCTGGAATGTTTGTCCCTCTGCCACTCGCAGGTGAAGACCTGCCACCTCTCTGTCTGACATACTGTTTGTTTCTAAAATGTACAGACACTTTTTGAATGAAGAGATCTGTATAAGATAAATCCACACCCTGTATTTGACTCCAAATGAACCACTAACAAGCATGGTAACCTTGTATATAAATTGCGCTCCACAAATGGCCAGAAAAATTACTTGTATGTGCCGTTTAAAATCACTGTGTATTTTACTGAATAAAAAAGCACAAACAGTCTTAATTAACCTTCTATATGAATTATGCTACTGGCAAAATTTCTTCTTTGGCGGTGAAAAAAGAAACACTTCTTTTTACTAAGTACAACTGCAGAAAAATACTCGAGTTAACACTGGATGTAAATAGCGCAAAAGAAATGTCTGCCAAAATTACCATGCTTTGAACGTGTTAAAATGCGTGGTATTATTTAACCTTTACACAACAACAGAAAAACTTGTAATCATTATCCTTCCAGTTATGAATTATGCTAACATGGTAAAATATTCTTTTTGGCGGTGAAAAAGAAGGTATCTTTTAGTGACCACAACAGCAGAACCACCTGGATGTAAATTGTGCAAAATGAATTGAGCAACCAAAAATTACCAGCTTGGAGCGTGTTTAAAATGCGGTATTTTACGGTACACCAACAACAGAAAAACTTGTAATTAATTAACCTACGGTTATAATTATGCTACAAGGTAAAATGTCTTTTTTGGCGGTGAAAAAGAAGGTTTTCTTTTGAGTGACCACAATGGCAGAACAACGCTTATTAACCCTGGATTAATTACGCAAAAGAAATTGAGAAAACCAAAATTACCACCTTTGTAGTGTGGTTAAAATGGCGTGTATTTTACGTACACAACAGCAGAAAAACTAGTAATTATTAACCTTCGGTTATGAATTAATGCTAAAGGTAAAATGTATTTTTGGCGGTGAAAAAAAGAAAGATTTCTTTTAGTGACCACAACAGCAGAAACAACGCTTAATTAACCCTGTAGTAAAATTGCGCAAAAGAATTGGCAACCAAAAATTACCAGCTTTGGTAGCGTGTTAAAATGGCGTGTAGTTTTATGGTACACAACAACAAAAAAACTTGTAATTAACCTTCTATTATGAATATGCTACAGGTAAAAATGTCTTTTTTTGCGGTGAAAAAAAGGTTTCTTTTAGTGAACCACAACGTGCAGAACAACGCCTTAATTAACCCCTGGACGTAAAATTACGCAAAGAATTGAGCAACCAAAATTACCATCTTTGTAGCGTGTAAAATGGCGTGTATTTTTATGTACACACCAATCAAAAAAACTTGTAATTAATTAACCTTCGGTTATTTTTTTTTTTTGTTTTTTTTTTTGTCTTTTTTATTTTTTTTTTTTTTTTTTTGATTCCGCTCTGCACTTTTATTTTTTTTTTTTTTTTTTGTTTTTTTTTGTTTTGTTTTTTGTTTGTTTCTTTTTTTTTTCTTTTTTTTTTTTTTTTTTTTTTTTTTTTTTTTTTTTTTTTTTTTTTTTTTTTTTTTTTTATTTTTGTTTTTTTTTTTTTTTTTTTTTTTTTTTTTTATTGTTTTTTTTTTTATTTTTTTATTTTTATTTTTTTTTTTTTTTTTTTTTTTTTTTGTTTTTTTGTTTTTTTTTTTTTTTTTTTATTTTTTTTTTTTTTGTTTTTTTTTTTTTTTTATTTTTTTTTTTTTTTTTTTTTTTTTTTTTTATTTTTTTTTTTTTCTTTATTTATTTTTTTTTTTTTTTGTTTTTTTTTTTTTTTTTTTTATGAATTATGCTAAAGGTAAAATGTAATTTTTGCGGTGAAAAAGACATTTCTTTTTAGTGACCACAACGGCAGACAACGCTTAATTAAGCCAACTGGATGTAACTTGCGCAAAAGAATTGAGCAACCTATAAAATTACCAGCTTGTTAGCGTGTTAAAATGGCGTGTAATTTTACGGTACCCAACCAACAGAAAACTTGTAATTAATTACCTTCTGTTTATAATTATGCGACAGGTAAAATTTCCTGTTTTTTGGCGGTGAAAAAGAAGGTTCTTTTAGTGACCACAACAGCAGAACCCCTGGATTAATTGCGCAAAAGAATTGACACCAAAAATTACCAGCTTTGTAGCTTGTTAAAATGGCGGGAATTTACTGTACACAACAACAAAAAAAACTTGTAATAACCATCGTTATGAATGTCATGCTACAGGAAAATGTCTATTTTGCGGTGATTAGAATGTTTCTTTTAGTGACCACACAGTCAGAACAATGCTTAATTAACCCCTGGATGAAATTGCGAAAAATAATGAGCAACCAAAAATTACCAGCTTGTAGTGTGTTAAAATGGCGTGTATTTTACGTACACAACAGCAGAAAAACTTGTAATTAATAACCTTCTTTTATGAATTAAACTAAATGGTAAAATGTATTTTTTGGGTGGTGAAAAATGAAGGTTTCTTTAGTGACCCCACAACAGCAGAACAACGCTTTAATTAACCCCTGGATGTAAATTGCTCAAGAGAAATGAGCAACCAAAAATTATCAGCTTTGTATCGGTTAAAATGGCGTGTATTTTATGGTAGCACAACTACAAAAAAAATTGTATTTAACCTTCGATTATGAATTATGCAACAGGTAACAATGTCTTTTTTGGCAGTGGAAAAAGAACAATTCTTTTAGTGACCACAACGGCAGAATCAACGCTTAATTAACCACTGGATTTAAATTGCGCAAAAGAATTGAGCAACCAAAAATTACCACTTTGTAGCGTGTTAAAATGGCGTGTGATTTTTACGGTACACAACAACAAAAAACTTGTAGTTAACCTTCGGTTATGAATTCATGCTACAGGCGCAATGTCGTTTGGCCGTGAAAAAGAACGTTCTTTTTAGTGGACCACAACAGCAGAACAACGCTTAATTTAACCCCTGGATGTAAATTGCGCAAAAGAAATAGCAAACAAAAATGAAGTGGTATTTGTATTGTTACAAACGCTGTATCGTTAAATGAATACAACAGAACAGGCTTAGAGTAACTCCTTAGATATTCAATTGTGCTTATGCAGATAGCATTAACATGTATATGCAGCTGCATTGGACGCACACTGGACTTCATTCTAATACCCGCCACAAAATCAGAATTAAACGTAAAGAAGCAGTCTCTTGAGACAATCAGAGACACCCCCCCAAAAATCGCTGTAGTAAAATGAGTTCTTTAGTAAGAGATATCATAAGCAGCCGTGGCAGCACCTTCCCTACTCAGTACAGTGAGAGCAGTATGAGCTCCCAGCGTCGCGCCCGGACTTATATAGTGCGGTGACGTCACAGAATCCCGCCGGTCTCTGATTGGCTTCATCTCTGCACATGTCATGTAGGCTATGCCCTTCTTCCTCCCAGAGTTCTTTTCCCCATGTAACGCCATGTGCTCGCAGCCATTTTATCAATCAAAAACACACTTCGTTCCCGCGAATTACCCCAAACTTCGACTTCGTTCAGAACCGAAGTTTTCCTGAAATTCTAAACGAATTCCACTTCGTTAGAATCAATTCGCACATCTCTAGTTACAACTGCTGTAACACAAGAAGGAAAAAACTAAAAAAAAGTTCTGGTCATTAACTACTTTTCAGGCGTTCGGCTTAAGGGGTTAAGGTATAATGTGATATTTTAAACAATTTATTGGCAGGTACTTGAAAGAAACATTTTAGGCAAAAGTCCAAAAAAAAAAGCAAGCAGCCTTTGTTCGTGATTAAATAAATGGATCCACCATCTTAGAGGTTTTTTTTTACTTTAGACATTCATAGAATACCCACAAGTTATACCATGATTGCCTGATATTGAGATTATGAGTCTTCATTCTTTTCTTCTGAAAGCCCCCATGGCTTAAAATGGCCATATCCAAGAGGCAGATTAATTCAGAGGTGGCCATGCCAAAGATATGTGGATATGACACGAATGTGTAAAGTGGTAAAAAACATTTAAATATATAATTCACATAGATAAACTATATAAGCTTGTGTCAAAGGTCCTTTCAAAGGATGTGGTCATATTTATTATTTGTACATTTTATGTCAACATAAAGAAATTCCCTACCTGTTTTCTGTGGTCCCACAACGAGAAATTTTGGCAATCGATCACAAGTTTTTTCCTTTGACCAAATGTCTCGATGACGTTTATCGCCACAGGGATTCTGTAAAATATATATTAAAAATATAATCTTGGTCATTTGTTTGAATTTTGAATTGCAAATAACTTTCTACATGTGATGTAAAATAATGGAAAAAAAAAATAAAATAGAAAAAAATCAAGCTATGGTGTGCAGAATTGTACAGAAAAAAATGCAGGTTTGTCAGTTAATTGAAGAGAATGATAAAACCCTGTAGTAAAGTGCTGTGGTATTACATGTATTTTTTCATGGTAGTAGTGCTATATATCTATAGTTATTCAATTTTGCTCGCACATGATAAATTTGTCGTAATGACTGGTGGGTTGTATATTAGATTTATGTATGAAACTCAATATATGTTGCACCACTACTGATTATGATGTACGATAAATAAAACTTTAGGAAAATTATTGGACTGATCAAAATGCATCTTATTCTTTGTGTGTTTTGTTGAAAATGAGCAATAGACAAGCATTTTATGTTGCTAAACAATGCAAATAAAAGTCAAACAAAGTAGTCAATATCAAATAACTTAATGATTGAAAGAAAAAACACGTACACAACATTTCACATAAGTAAATAAGATATGTTCTACCTAAATAAGGAAGTGAATACCTATTGTGTATTGTGCAGTGTAAGTGCCATTAATTGCAGGGCACTGTACATATAAAATACAAAACAGTTTAGGTATATAACATGATACAATAAAAACAAGATGTGCTATAAACATGAGCTAACTGGGTGACAGAGTGGCACAGAAGGAGGAAGGACCTTGCCCATGAGGGTTTATATTCAACAAGGGAAGGAGACAGGTGGGGGTTGAACGTCTTCATCTGTTAGTGCAGTGGCATTAAGGTTATTATAGACTTATCTGAAGAGATAGGTTTACAAATTGCTTTTGAATGTCCCAATGATGGGAAAAAGTTTGATTTGTTGGGGAAGTGAGTATGGGGGATATAAGGAGCATCAGGAAGGAAGAAGAAAAAAACTGACCCGGCGCTCGTAACAAGCAGGAACCTCAAATGAGTCAATTAAGTATTTAAAAATAAAGATAATTTATTTTTGCAAATAAAAAAATGTAAAGGGCTGTAAACATTCACAAAATTTAAAAGCAATTAAAACAGAAACATGATGCGTTTCACGCCGCACACCGACTCTTCATCAGATAAATGAAACGCGTCATGTTTGTGTTTTAATTGCTTTTAAATTTTGTAAAGGTTTACAGCCCTTTACATTATTTATTTGCAAAAATAAATTATCTTTATTTTTAAATACTTTGTTGCCTCATTTGAGGTTCCTGCTTGTTATGACCGGCGGGTCCGGCTTTTTCTTCTTCCTTCCTGATCTTCATATCCAGACTGCCAGAGCAGCTTTTTGGAATGGAAGACCCACGGCTGCCGTATCGGAGGCTCGGACGGAGAGCCTCTTGTATGCACTTAAGAGAGTTGTGCCTCTACATTAGTAGCACAACTCCATAAGGTGAGCAGTATTTTGCCACTTTTTTCACCTGCTTCAATTGTACGTATTTCACTATTGTGTGCCCCCTCTGTTTTTTTTTTTCTTTCTTTTTGGATACAAGGAGCAGACACAGAGAGAGCAAAAGAAAGGAATCTTGTGAGGACCAGAGATGTGTAGGTGCTGAGATATCAGATTAGAGATGTATGGAAGGACAGTATATCTGGAAACAGCCCTGTATGTAATTGCTATTCCTCATTTACTAGAAAAAGGGATAGCCAATAAAGAGATTGCAGAAGGGAAGGCAGAGGCAAAACAAGGGTAAAGGTAGACTAACCAGGTAGCAGATCTGAGAGTGGATTAAAGAGAGCAAGGAACGTTAGATAAAATACCACAGTGAGGGAAGTTGCTGTAGTCGACAGGAGAAGGTGAGGCCATTTACAAAAAATGTTGACTACAAGTTGAAGGGGTTTTCTTATAGTTTCATAGAGCCACATCCAGGTTCAAACTGACACTTTCTGGTCAGGCTGTGGTTAGTTCTATAGCAGTGATTGACATATCAGCTCAACCATTCCTAGCTGTGCCTTATACAGTGAGATGACTACTGGAGATTTATAAACTGTAGTTCATAAGGCTACAGAGCTCTAAAGAGTGAAAGCTTGGTATTTATTTTAATTTATTTAGGTAAATAAACTCCAGTTAAAACTTTGCAAGGAGTGATTCATCATTGCCGAACTGTTGCTTGTGAAGCAATTAGATAAGAGAAAGAGAGAGGTTTGTGTTCTCTCAGAGGAGACAACATCTTCTTTATCTCCTGCCAAAGCAAAATCAAAACAGCAATGTATTTGGTAATAGTCTTCATTTACTTTTCCCTACATGTTAAAAACTAAATCATTGTGGAGAGATAACCCCATTTAACAAAATAACTAATACTACAATATTTTTTTCTTTAAAGTTAGATGTGGCAGCTGGAGGTAAGGGCTTGAATTCGTGGTTTAAAAGGCAGTTTCCCTTCCGTAGAAGCACAGGCGAAGCGTTCATCTAAGAGCGCTTAGATTTGTTCCTATATGATGATGTAATTTCAGGTTATGAATGATTTTTTCCCATTACACAATTTCTGCAGATACACTTTGTACTTTATTTATGTATATAATGTGGTTTTGATTATCTATTATGTCTATACATGCATTGGGGAACTTCTGTATGACTTTTAGGGCCACATGTATGAAAACTTTGTAGCTCTAAAATTCACTTTGTTGCCCATAGCAACCAATCACAGCACCCCTTTCATTCTTCCGCAGAACTATATGAAATGAAAGGGGTGCTGTGATTGGTTGCTATGGGCAAAAAAGTGAGTTTTGGACCTAGACAGTTTCCATACATGTGGCCCTTAGTGTATAAAGAACCTGAATCTATGAATCTATAAAAGTGGTTTTTGTGCGCTCTAACTGGCGTCTAAAGTTTCATGTGCCTCGCCTATGTGTTCACCGCATTTCGGAACATTGGCACATTACTAATGCACCAAATGTGTATATGCTATAGATAAAACACAGAAATAAAAAGAAAAGTCATTAGAATAGCATGTCAATGAATAGAAACTATGGTGGTGATCTTGCTTGGTGGACTGCAGGCAGGGCCGGGACATGGCATTTTGGTGCCGTAGGCAAGTACAGCCAATGCCCCCCCCCCCCACTCCCAAAAAAATTGCATCCCCCCACACTAATTCCTCTCACCCCTGCGCCAGGTCCTGTCACTAATTTTCTGCACAGTCCACCTAGCTCCTGTCCTTTCCCTCGCAGTCACTGCACAATAAAAATCAGCCCTGACAATTTGCGTTTTCAAAATTCGCTCACTTCCGTATGACAGTGGTAAACCTTATACTTAACAGTCACTAAATAATCCAACTATACATAGGCAATTTTTCCAGACAAATTTGATTGTTTACTAAAAAACCCTCCTACAAAACCAAGACCCAAAAACTATTACTATTTAAAGGATCAAATAACCCTGCCAGACCTTGACCAACGCGACCACCCACATGTAAACTATCAGCTGTACCCCAGGCTTACAGACATATACCACCAATACAGTGACATTTTGTGGTAGATATTTGCTGTATGTAGATGCTCTGCAGAAATGTAAGTGATTACACCGCAGTTACATTTAGTGACTTACAGGAGACGTCTTTTCTGATCAGCGTCGTTCACTTTCCCTTTTCTTCTCCATCCGGTTCACATCTTCATGCTGATATCTCCCGGCCACGACTGTCCTGAGGATTTGGCACAAATATCTTAGAATCCCACATTTCCAAAGTAACCCTTTAATTATGGAAATTAAGTCCCTCAGTTAGACAGGTATATAGATATGCCCTCTCATTCGGCAGGTTTATGTATATATGTCTCCTCAGTCAGGCAGGTTTATAGATATTGTCCCCTTAGACAGGTAGGTATTAAATTATGGGGCACTCGGGCAGGTATATAGATATAGGTTCACTCTCAGGCAGGTATTTAGTATAGGGTAACTCTCAGGCAGGGTATTTAAAACATAGGGTCACTCTCAGGCAGGAAATATTGTATAGGGGCACTGAGGCAGGCATATAGGGGCTCAGGCTGGTATATAGCTATAGGGGCTCAGGCAGGTATATAGCTAGGGGCTAAGGCAGGTGTATAGGGGTACTAAGGCAGGTGTATAGGGGTACTAAGGCAGGTATATGGCGGCTCAGGCAGGCATATGGGGGCTCAGGCTGGCATATGGGGGCTCAGGCTGTCATATGGGGGCTCAGGTTGGCATATAGGGGCTCAGGCAGGCATATAGGGGCTCAGGCAGGCATATAGGGCAGACATATAGGGGCTCAGGCAGGCATATAGGGGCTCAGGCTGGCATATAGGGGCTCAGGCTGGCATATAGGGCAAGCATATAGGTCCTCAGGCAGGCATATAGGGCAGACATATAGGGGCTCAGGCAGGCATATAGGGCAGTCATATAGGGGCTCAGGCAGGCATATAGGGGCTCAGGCAGGCATATAGGGGCCCAGACTGGCATATAGGGCAGGCATATAGGGGCTCAAGCAGGCATATATGGGCTCAGGCAGGCATATAGGGCAGGCATATAGGGGCTCAGGCAGGCATATAGGGGCTCAGGCAGGCATATAGGGCAGGCATATAGGGGCTCAGGCAGGCATATAGGGCAGGCATATAGGGGCTCAGGCAGGTATATAGGGGCTCAGGCTGGTATATAGGTGTTTAGGCTGGCATATAGGGGCTCAGGCTGGCATATAGGGGCTCAGGCAGGCATATAGGGCAGGCATATAGGGGCTCAGGCAGGCATATAGGGCAGACATATTGGTGCTCAGGCAGGCATATAGGGGCTCAGGCTGGCATATAGGGGCTCAGGCTGGCATATAGGGGCTCAGGCTGGCATATAGGGCAGAAATATAGGGGCTCAGGCAGGCATATAGGGGCAGACATATAGGGGCTCAGGCAGGCATATAGGGGCTCAGCCTGGCATATAGGGCAGGCATATAGGGGCTCAGGCAGGCATATAGGGGCTCAGGTGACATATGGGGCTCGGCGGCAATAGGGGCTCAGGTGGCATATAGGGGCTCAGGCAGGCATATTGGGCAGGCATATAGGGGCTCATACAGGAATATAGAGGCTAAGGCAGGCATATAGGGCAGGCATATAGGGGCTCAGACTGCCATATAGGGCAGGCATATAGGCGTTTCGGGGCAGGATATAGGGGCTCAGGCAGGCATATGGGGCTCAGGCAGGCATATAGGGGCTAAAGCAGGCATTAGGGGCTCCGGAGCATATAGGGGATCAGCCTGGCATATAGGGGCTCAGGCAGGCATATAGGGGCTCAGGTTGGCATATAGGGGCTCAGGCTGGCATATGGGGCCTCAGGCTAGCATAGGGGGGCTCAGGCTGGCATATAGGGGCTCAGGCAGGCATATAAAGGCTCAGGCTGGCAAAAATAACAACATTTATACTCACCTTACCTGCTTCCCGGCCGCTCTCTCCTCTTCTGTCCTCTTCTTTACCAGCCGCGCGCTCCTCCAGTCCGACACTGGAGACGTGATGATGTCATCGCGCCTCCAGTGCCGGGACGCTCCTCCGGCAGCTCCTCGGGCGCACGGCCTATGACGGGCTGTGCGCCAGAGGAGAGGCAGCGTCGTGATGACATCACTTCATTGCGACGCTGCCAGCTGAGCCCGCGCGGAGCCACGGCGGGTCCTCAGCGCTATGAGGACCCGGCGGCCCCGCTGTGTCGGCCCTGCGGCTTACCGGAGGATCCAGCGATCCTCCGGCGAGCGGGTCTGACACTGTCTGCGGAGCAGAGAGCACTTGCTCTCTGCTCCGCATAAGCCCAGTCAGCTGTATGTGCATCCAGCAGATGCACATGCAGCTAAAGAGGCCGACGGCGCTCCAGGCCCATGGCAGTGGCCTGGAGCCCGGGAGGTGCGGGGCCCCTGTCTGCGCCCCTTAGGGATAGGCAGAGGTAGGCACCCTAGGCGATCACCTACCTCTGCCTACCCATCGTCCCGACCCTGACTACAGGTCCCAGTAAGACCTGTGGTGTGCTGACTCTTGCCATATATAGAATAAAGGGTGAGAGCAGCAAAAATAAATTTCAACACTGATCACCATCTGATAAAAAAATTCTCATGTTTCATTTATTGTAGTAAAAAATAAAAAATACAAATTTTAACATTTTATTTTTAACAAAATTCAGAAAAATATAGGTCAGCGGGTTATCTAATTTAACATTAATTTGATATTATATTAAAATTTTTAAAAAAACATTTTATAGAAGATATCTTAATATTTTTTTTTTTTTTTTTTTTGGGATTTTTTATATAAATATTTTTATATTAATTGTATATGATTTTTTAAAAATTTCTATAATTTAATTTTATATAGTTTGATAAATATCAGAAATTACTTTTTATTAATGTACTGGTGTAAGTTGAGAAATAATGGACATTTTTTTCCCTAATAGCAAATCCATATCCACTTTGACTCCTCAGGCCCAGGCAGGATACATTGGTAATTGCACCTAGTTTTGCCAACCCGCATTCATATATGAGTCCAATGGTTTGAATGTGATGTGACACACCTCCATAACGCTCCCAGAATTCCCCCACATGTTGGCTGCATTAAAAGGTGCATAATGCGCTAAACATGTTCATTTGATGCACCTAATATTGCACACGGATAGCTTTGTCGCATTTTATGCCAGATATGGGCAATAAACCCTTTCGTACAAGTCTCTGATAGTGTTTTGGTTAGTAATAAACTTTTGTCCATACAATCCTTGTTTATTTGTGAAAAATATCAAAATGTTTTGAAAATTTTGAAAAATTAGCAGTTTTCAAAGTTCAAAAATGTTTCCATCTAAGACTGTCCTTGTTGCCCATAGCAACCAATCAGAGATCCCCTATCATTTCATATGGTACTCTGAAAAAATGTAAGGAGACCTCTGATTGGTTTCCATGGGCAACAAAGAGAGTCTCAGACCTAGACAGTTTTCATACATTTCTCGCAAATTGTTTATAATTAGCATCTACTAAATGTCTACTGTATGTTGGCATAATTTTTTAATGCCTTTTTTTACAGTAGGGGGCTTAGAAATTTGCAATACTTTTTTAAATTTTCAGGAAATTTTGCAATACAGGTTTTTTTTATGTACCAGTCCTGTTCTGATGTGGCTTTTCTAAGCCTGTCACTCTGATAAATAACTCAATCTAAGAAACTGCACCCCTTAAAGTACTCAAAACAGCATTTAGGAAGTTTATTAACCCATTGTTTCACAGAAATGAAAGAAAAGTGGAGGTGAAATTTAAAAATTTCACTTTTTCTGAAGAATTTCAGTTTTTATCCATTAATCATTGGTACGCAGTAAAGGTTACCGGGGAAAGGCAACTCAACATTGATTCTTCGATTCAGCTGTTTTTATAGATATCCCATATTTGGCCCTAATATGCTATTTGACTCACCTACAAGCCTCAGAATAGTACTAGCCTCAGAATAGGAGGGGTACCTACTAGATTTTGGGGCCTCATTTTTTTTACATTTTTTTAGATGCCATTTCAGGTTTGCGGACAGCCTGAGGTGCTAAAACTTAATAAACACCCCTAAATAGATCCCATATTGGAAACTACACCCCTTAAGGAATATATCCAGGGGTGTATTAAGTATATCGACCTCATAGGTGTTTAACAATTTTTTTTAGCATTAGGTTGGGAAAATGGAAAGTTAATTTTTTTCTAACAATCTACAATCTTAGCTGAAAATGTTTAATTTTTACAAGGAACACTGGAATAAAAGCCCCCCTAATTTGTTATACAATTTCTTCCAAGTTCGGTAATATCATAAATGTGGGTGTAAACTGCTGTTTGGGCGCATGGCAGGGCGTTCGATGGAGGGAGACACATTTGAGGTTTGAAGCATAGATTTTGGAAGGTGCCATGTTGCATTTGCAACGCCCCCAAAGCCTTCCAGAAGTCACTCCATCTTGGATTCAACACCCCACAGGGAAGTCATCTAGTGGGATGAGAATAGGAGGAGCACCTACTGGATTTCTTTTACATCTTATGTTACAATTTTTTTTGTCATTTCTATGAAGAAATAAGTCTGCAGGGAAACCTATTGATTCTGGTAAACACCTAAAAATGTACAGTTTTATTATTTAAGGGGGTATGTTCTGAGTCTTACTATCCAAGCAATCCCAAACATATTCAACGATGTTGAGATCTGAACTTTGGCTGGGCTCAGGTCCATTGTTCTTATAATATTACCATCGGCTTTGTTCAGTGAGCATGATCTCCACAAAAGTGTGTACCCAGTCAAACCTTTTCGAAAGCTTATATGTGTTAAGATTTGTTTGTACTTGTCATTATTTATGATGCTTCAATCAAGAACAAACTACCAATGTTGTTAGACATTTCCAAATCACGCTATGATCCTTTGTCATGCTTGAATAATGGTTCTAGACATTATTCCAATAGTCTCTTATTGCAGGACTTACACAAATATTGCCTTACGTTGTTTCCAATACATCAAACCACAATACCTTAATATACATGATAGATGTACAATTTTGATTACAATTTTTTTTTGTTTTGTTCATGGCATATTAATGAGCATATTTCCTTTCAGAGCTAAACCATTCAGCCGTCTTCCCACAATAAGATCTCATTCACACTTTAGTATTTTCTTTTTTTTTCTTTAAGTCAAAATGAGGAACCTGAACACAGAACCTACATGATGGAAATATTTAGTCTCCTTCTTTTGTTTAATCCACTCCTAATCATGGCTTAAAAACAGAGCAAAAGAAATACTGGCCAAATACTTGGGACCTCATGGGTCATTCACACTTCTGTATATTAGTTATGTATTATTTGCCTTTTTAAAATGTAGTAAAACAGTGCCAGTATATTTCAATGGTTTTACTGACTGGTATTGATTTGTTTGATGAGATTCATAAGTGTACCATTTTTAGCCTACAGAATAAGTTCAGTTTTAACAAAAAATTAATGAAAAATTCAAATAAAAAAATGGACAATGTTTAACAAAATATTAAAAAAATCATATACAATATAACACCAAAAACAGAAAAAAGAGAGATCAATATTTTCATAAGTGTAACTAATTCCTAAAACACATAAACCTCTCTAAGGGCCACATGTATGAAAACTATCTAGGTCTAAAATTTACTTTGTTGCCCATAGCAGCCAATCACAGCGCTCATTTACTTTCATATGGTGCTCTGGAAAAATTACAGGGGCACTCTGATTGGTTGCTATGGGGAACAAAGTAAATTTTAGACCTAATCAGTTTTCATACATGTGGCCCTAAGTTATTAGATCAGAAATACTTAATTTTCTCCTACCTTTCAATGATGAAATCTAAGGGAGACATGTATGGAACTAGGCACATCGAAGTTCATTTTCTCATCTATTTTTCAGTGTCAGATAAGCCTGAATGTATGAAAGTGGTTTTTGTGCGTCATAAATGGTGTCTAAAGTTTGACGCGCTTCGTGTGTGTGTTTTTTTGCCGCATTATGGAACTTAGATGCATAGGTAATGCACCAAACACATATAAAGGCTATAGATAGGCTGGAAATAAAAGAAAAGTCATTAGAATATCATATCAGTGAAGAGAAACTATGGTACTCATCTTGCTTTGTGGACCAGAGGTCCCAGCAAGACCTGTGGTGTGCTGGCACTTGCTTTATGTATAATAACGGGTGAGAGCAGCAAAAATAAATTTCAAATTTAATGTAGTAAAAATTGAAAATCTGAACAACATAATCAGCGGGTTGTTTAATGTAAAATTAGATTTTGATTCTTTTAATTTTGTAGAAGATATTTTTATATTTTTGGGATATTACATATTTTTATATTAATTTTATAATAATTTTTTTATTAAATTTAAATAATGTAATTGTATATAGTTTGTTAATTATCATGAATTAATTTTTATTATTGTACTGGTGCAAGTTGAGAAATATTGGACATTTTTGCCCCTTACAGCAAATCCAGCTTCACTTTGACTCCTCAGGCTCAGGCATTTCACATTGAAATAGGTCTGCCTGTCCGAGCAGTAAGGGCCTAGTTTTGCCGAACCACATTCATATATGTGTCTAATACTACGAGTGTGGTGCGACATGCCTCCATAACGCCCCCTCATGTTAGGCGCATTATAAAATGTTGAGTCTTAGGCATGTTCACATGGCTTATTTGGGCGCTGATTGGAGCCATACTGCACGACGGATTTGCACTGCAGTACAGCTCCAATCTGTCCCTGTCATTACGGTAATCCACAGTTCTCATAGAGAACTATGGATTACGTATCTCCTCCCTGCTCGGCGAATCCGCCGGGCAGGGAGAAAGTGACATGTGAATTATTTACGGCACGTACGCGCCATAGATAATGACAGTCTATGGGGCCGGCGAGCTGCCGACCCCCGCCCCGCTGCACGGCTGCCGGCGTAATTACGGGGCGAAATCCGTCCCCGCAATTACGCCGGCAATAAGCCGTGTGAACCGGGCCTTATGAACAATGTGTCTAACACATTCATTAGACGCATTAGACATTGTAGACTGCTCACTGTGGTGCATTTTACGCCAAAAAAGGGTGAAAATCCTGATCATACATTTTCACTTAGGGGTGTACTCACTTTTGTTGCCAGCAGTTTTGACATTGAGGCTGTGTGTTGAGTTATTTTGAGCACACACTAAATGTTCACTGTTATACAAGCTGTACACTGACTACTTTACATTGTATCAAAGTGTCATATCTTCAGTGTTTTCCCATGAAAGGATAAAATACAATATTTACAAAAATCTGAGGGGTGTACTCACTTTAGAGAGATACAGCACGATTAGCTCTTTTTAGCTGATCTTTGTAGAAATGTTTTGCACAGTGCTATAAAAATTGATGTATCATAAGAGCTACACAGGAGACAAACAGCTTGAAACTTGAATGCACTCTTGCACAGTGCATATATATATATATATATATATATATATTATATATATATATATATGTATATATATATATATATATATATATATATACAGATGATTTATGTAGAAAGCCTTACTATTACGGTGATCTGCCTAAGGTGCCATACTTCTACATTTACAAACATTTTGGCTTCATTCCTCTATTTCGATAGTTGAGTGACTAAAATTCGCATTGGAGCATTTTAGTATTTCCCATCTATTCTTCGGAAGAGTAGAAGGTTTCATCTTATTGTTAGTGAGCTATATAAAGATAAACTGGACTACATTTCATATAAAATACTATTTGTGGAGAAAATACAGCAGAGCATACGGTAATTGGAGAAAACTCTTGGCTTCTATGTATTTTCATTCAGACAGTACACTGCGTACTTGATTTAATGTGCGCACGCACCTGCCAGACAGGATCCCTCTGCTCAGGGAAGAGCTGGAAGTATTTTTGAGCCAGTTGAATTGGAGGAAGAGTTTGCAACTTTAAATGAGTCCAGGTTTGTACAAATTTGGCGAGATTCACAAAAGTATATAAACCAAGCCTGTCATTGCCGTAGTTGGACAAATGGGTCATGAAGATGCTAATCTGCAATACAAAATTAGGAAGACAAAATCTTGCAGTTAACGGTTATGCCACCAGGGGACAGTAATGCTGTACATTTTTCATTTAAAAATTTTCGATTCAATTCTATTTTTACATATCTTTTATTGTGCTACATATCTTCAGAACAGCTTAAATTACCTATAAGCGTAATGACTGTGAAACATTAGGCTATTACAAACGTTTTAATGTTTATTACAGCACCAGTTAACATCTTTATATCTTTTTACTATGAGCACCACATAGCACAAATGCCTTTTTGCTTACTCATTGTACTTGCTAAAAAAAAAAAACTGTATATCAAAAAACAAGAGAAAAATTAAGAAATTCCGTCTTAAAATGTTTAAGTAATTAAACCAAGTATTATTTTAATGTTCAGCTTCAGAATTTTTTTTAAATAATGCATATTTATATAAACCTATAGTAAAAATCGAAACCATAAGTTAAAGAGAAACAGTGGAGTACTTAGAGTTTTTGCCACCTGGGACAGCCCCAAATTTACTGCACCTTTTTAAGGATGACACACCCAGTTTTTAGGCCACACCTCTTTGCCATGTTAAAAGATCATGTATTTATGTCACAGTATTTTAAGACATCTAACTTTTTTGTCGAGGGAGATATGTAAGCATTTTCTTTTGTGGGATACAGTAAGTTGACATTTTTATTGATACCATGCTGGGGTTTATTTTATCACCATGAATGCAGCAATATCTATAATGTGTAACTATTTTTTTTACAGAAAATATACATATACGTATATATAAAATTGGGAGTTTTGAGTGTGTATTCATGATTTTCTTGTTTAAAACTTTTTAATGTACGGCATTTTCTTTTTTAAAGTCCTAATACTGGACTACACTGTCACTTTTATAATACATTGCAATACATTACTTTGTTGCTATATATTATTCTGTACCTGTGATAGGAGTCTATTAGATTGCATATGGCAGAACCGGAGGTAATTATTTGGCCTCTGGCTGCCACGGAAACCATGGGCACCCCGTGATGGGCTTTCAGGAGTAATCCATGGGTGACTGAGGGAGCCTGCTCCCTCTGTTAACCAGCTAGATGTTGTTAACCGCACAGTCTGCAGAATCTAAGGGGTTAAATGGCAGAGATTGGAGCTAGCACCATTTCAAGCTGCTGCAGTGGGGATACGGCTTTACAGTACAGCCAATTCCTTCTGCAGACAGTACAGGCTGTTTGTGAGATATTACGACTACCTCCTTATACAAGCCACTGATTTTTGTCCTAAAAGAATCTATAAATCCAGGGATAAAACTAGGCTCTATTTGACAAGGGCAATTCCAGTTGCTGGTGCCAGTAGCAACCCTTAGCCCACGCTTCTAAACAGCACTCAACAGTCCCCCTTTCAATCTTCACTGTCATGATAATCAAATGGTATTATTATTATTATTATTATTATCATTATTAGTATTATTATTATTATTACTATTCCACTATTATCCCTATTCAGGTATCCCATAGATATCATGTAACTAGCTGCTAAATAAATGCCTAGAGGTTACATGACTGATACCATGTTAAGTCCATAAAATAACTCCATGGGAGCTATTACCATGGGCTATATCATATGATCTATCTATTACAGTCAACGACGCTACACTCTTACTGATCTCACCAGTCCGCTGCCTTAGGATAACCTTTGACTCCTCCCTAGCCTTAAAACCACACATCCAAGCCCTTACCTGAAAAACATCTCTGCAATATGCTCATACCTTAGCCTCAATACTACAAAAATGCTAGTCCATGCCTGTGTCATCTCCCACCTAGACTACTGCAACATCCTTTGCTGTGGCCTCCCGTGTAGCACTCTTGCTTCCCTTCAAACCATCCTCAACTTTGCTGCCTATCTTATCCAACTCTCACCTCGCTACTTCTCTGCCTTTCCTCTCTGCCAATCGGTTCGCTGGCTACAGAATGCACAGCGAATTCAGTTCAAGTTTACTAACCATGACCTACAAGGTTCTCCATAACCTGGTCTTCAAACATCTCTGCCCTAAGCTCTAGTTACCTCCCCTCATGCATTCACTGCTCCTCACAGGACCTTCTTCTCTGCTCTCCTCTTGCAGCTCCTCACATAACCATCTCCAAGGCTTCTCCTGTGCTTCCTGCATACTCTGGAACTCCCTGCCTCAAAACATCATACTCCTCCTCCATATCAGACCCATCTCTTCAGGATAGCCTAAAAGCTACAATTACCCAACTTCCCTTACAGCACCCCACAAATATGTCTGCTGCTCACCTACTGGCTTTTTGCGGGCAGGGTCCTCTCTACATCTGTGCTAGTTGTTAGTCTTGTATCTTCGCCATTGTACTTTGACACAGTATGTATGTAATCCCCCTCAAATGTACAGCGTCCTGGAATTAGTGGCATTTTAAAATAAATAAATAAAAAAAAAATAATAAAAAAAGTATGGGAGCTAATTTTTTACATTTTTAACACATGTATAGTATCTCACATTTTTTATAAATATTGTATTATATCTTTTCCTGGGACAACACTAAAGATATGACACTTTGAAACAAAGTAAAATAGTCAGTGTACAGCTTGTGAAACACGGTAAATTTTGTGTGCCCTCAAAATAACTCGGCACACAGCCATCTATGTCTTAACCACTGGTAACAAAAGTGAGTACCCCCTAAGTGAAAATGGACAAATTAAGTGACATGCATGATTTTTGGTGCCCAGGTGTTTTTTGTGGGTATTTGTAGCAGGAAGCCAGTTAACTGGTGAAACATGTTGGGGAGGTCAGGCATGACATTTTAATTTGTGATTTCCTACCTCTTTCTACTGTGTTACCGCTGCAGAGGGACTCACAAGGAAAAACCCTTTTATGTTTCATGTCCATCAGATTAGGGGTGACTGGGCCCCAAAAAAGATTTTGGATTCCCTTTTTTGGGAAATTTGCAAATCACTGTATATATAGGGTTTCCCTGCTAATAGGTGGTGTTCCACCAGACTTGATAATAGAAAAGGAGTTATTCCTTCACAATTAGAAAGGGACAACTTGAGAGGTTAGAAATCAGGCACATGATAAATAGTATGTATCGAGGTTAAGTGTTATACATAATAAAAATTAAGTTTTAGTGCTTTATAGATTGAGAACTGACACAGTTGAAGTTTGCCTATGGCAAAATAGTAAATATAGTCATTAAAAGTCACTCTTTGTTCTCTTGCTAGATTCCCATTTTTTTAGACTATTTGTCAAGTGTGAGAGCAATAACACCAAATTTAACACACCTGCTCTCCATTCACACCTGAGACCCTGTAACCCTAACGAGTCATATGACACATAGAGAAAAAAATGGCAAATTGACCACAATTTGTTCATTTTCACTTAGGGAGTGTACTCACTTTGTTGCCAGCACTTTTGTGAGATACTGTATATTAGAAAATGATTTGATTTTCTATTTTATGTGTAATAAATAATAACAAAATCAGATGGAAAACCCCTTTAAATATTTGTGTTATTGTATTTCACATCACTTTACTTCCACATCAATCTTTTACACAATTTTTTTTTAATACAGATTGAGTAATATTGGTAAATAAATTAAATTCCATTCCTTTCTACTACAGCTCTGCAACTATCATTAAGCTTTACATGGTCGTAAACTTAAATAGTTGTATATTGTTTGTGCAGTGAGTCTGATTTTCTGCAAGGAGCTCAGCCTCTTTCCCAAGTGAAACATGTAAGAGACTGCTTGTGCTTATAAAGACTCCATAACTTTTGAGAGGTCAGCAGTGCAGTACTTTGAAAGCACGGGACAGGAGAAATAATATTCTGGCTTTTTTCAACCTGATAGACTTGTAAGAGCTTCCTGCAGAGAAGAAAATAAGATTTAGGAAAAGATCTTTATCACCTGAACTGTAACCCTGTGCAGCAGATATTATTGATCCGTCATTGTTTACAAACCATAGAGAGACTGACTAAATATGTACTGGCTGTTTCTTTGCTAGGCAAATAAGATGTACAATAAAAACAAGATTCAGCATCTAACGACCATAGGAAAACATGTTAAATTCACTTTCATACTGAGCCACATGGCTCTGCAAACACTGTAATCCTATGGAGACTCCTGTGGTCATAATCCCTTTTCTATAGCTTTGTTATTTAGCTCAGTGTAACCCACATCATTATTGTATTGACCATTTATCTTTTAGGGCATGTCCCCACGGCACGGGTTTTCGGACGGTTTTTCAGGCGGTTTACGGTTCAGACCGCCTGAAAAATCGGCCAAAAATGAGCACAATGGTGCTCTATGGAAAACCCGTGCAGCAGTACCCACTGCACGGGTTTGCCAGCTGGCGGTGTTGCCGCCTGCAGTCCGCCCACAAAACATGTACTGCAACATTCTTCCGTCGGTTTTCGGACGATTATGCTAGTCCAGTGTGAAGGGGAGGGATTTTCTCCGCTCATCGCGGAGAAAAGCCATCCCCCCCGCGGCCGTGTTGACGGCTGCAAAACAGTGCAAATACCGGTCGCATAACCGACCCGTATTTGGCACTTGCCGTGGGAACGCAGCCTTAGAATAATCTTGAAGACTGGGGTAAAAGCAGCAACACCAATTAATAATATACTTTTTTTTTTTTTAACAAGCCACTAAGTTGCAGTGCTTTGTTTTATTTATACAGTATATGAGAATCATTCAAGGCCACCATAGATTGAATGACATTCTCTGTAGTCCAGCTTGTTTCAGAACTCCTGGACAGGAGAAAAAAAGTAATTTCTACTATAGCATAGTTGTGCTGTACCTAATCTGTAAGACTGGCTGGCATAGAGTAAAATGAAAAGAAGTAATAAATATCATGAAGAACAAAGGCCTGAGTAAGCAATATGAAATAATTCCAGCTCATTACAAGCAATATATAGTAAATGCATTTTTGTAGGACCGTTCCTTTGGGGTTTGGCTTACCAATCTTGACTTACATACACTGAAAGAGACAATACATTAAAGAGGTTGTCTCACTACATTGATTCATCTTACCTCAGTCCTGTTTTCTTGGTTTAATTTTGATTTTTCAAGGGCTTTGTTTTCCCCTTCTTCTACTATGCTGCAGTAGAAGCCAGGTCTGTAGCTATAGCAACCAGTGCTGGCAGCCTATCAAAAGAGATTGAACAGATCTGTAGCTATAGCGACCTGAGGAGCTGATGCAGTGCATACAAGAGGGAATATCTAGGAATAGGTAGGATACTGTTAATGGACATATATTGCAAAGTGACTTGTTTTTGCAAGCTCTTTAACATAAAAAACAATCCTTGTAGTGAGGCAACCCCTTTAAGCTAACCCACAAATCTAGTTTACTAAGAGGTCATCTTTATGTAAACAGGTAAACCACAAAACAAGAATAGTATGCACTGAATATATTATTATAGCGTCTGCTACAAACGTCAGGAATAATACTACTACCATTTTGTCCTTTCTTTCATAATATATCCCTTGCTGGGCAACTGCCTCAAATATCTTTCAGGGCAGGTCAGGTGACCGGGTAATAGACCTTCTAACTCGTTTGAGAGTATTAGCTTCTCCATAAAGCATGCTGGATTAGGTAAACTGGCATTGATTATAGTGCTTGTTCTGAGAAATTGTTCTTTTTTTATCAATAAATTTTTATTGAAAAATGATTCAAATAACAATACAAACAGGTAGACAACCTTTGATATACATAACAATAAGCTTTCATGTATTGGAACAAAGGTATAGTAACTCTCATACAACAATCACCAATTATATAAATATGGACACATTGAATACAAGGGTGTAGGTAGAAAAGCAGAAAAACATTGTCAAGGTTTGTCTGTTGAAAACCAATATAATCAGAAAAGCAGAGAAACAGTGACATAAAATCTCAAGTATTAGGTATTGAAATACATATTTAATAATGATATATTAACAAAACTTCGGCAGGGTCCTGACAATTTGAACACCTGAGTGGTCCAAAAAAGCTCAATCTTATAATCAGAGAATCAAGGGTGTCACTTAGTTGCCAATATCAGTAATCCATGAAAAAAAAAAAATTGAAGTGACTAGAAGAAACATAAGAGAACTGAGGAGGGATAGAGAAAGGAGGGTAAGGAATATTGGGGGGTGGGTGGGAAGGATCACACCGGTATCCCAAGGGTTTCAGTCAGAACTGGAAAAGGTCAAGTCTGTAAGAAAGGGTTAACCTCATTCCACGATGACCATAGTGAGAAAAATGCGGATGCTCTTCCCGCTCTAAGTGCTAGTATTTTTTCATACATACAATTTGTAGAGATTATTTCTGAAACCTCCGAAATTACGGGAGGATCCCTGGACTTCCAATGTCTGGAGATAGCCAGTAGGGCCGCGTGAAGGAATTGACATACCACAGTTCTATTTAATAATGGGATTTTGTTTATATCAATTAGAAACAAGGCCAATTAATTGTTGTGTCTTGACAGTTTAACTAGTAATCTGATAAGTGTGTGCATTAAGTTCTACTAGTAAACTGCTTTATGTCCACCCTGACCTTGCTTTGTGGAAGTTTACTGTAGTCCATGAGCTGTGTCAGGGTCAGTTGCAGTTTAGGGATATCTTTAAGTCTAGTTTTAAGGAGAGAAAAAGGTCAGTGGGGTCTTGGTGTCAGGGTCAGATGTCAGGGACAGAGTTAGGTGAAGATTGAGGTTACAGTTAGCTCTAAGGGTCAGTTATTTATTATTGTCTTGCTTCCAGATTGAACTCACTCGTGGTATTGCCATTACCCATGTTCCTGCCATCATCATCTTGCTGTCGGTCCCCTAATTAACTGATGAGTCTACCTAGTTTTTCTTTTAGTTGATACACGCTTCATATAATTATTGCATGCAACTGCTGATTGTTACAGTGTCTGTATGCCAGAATTATTTGTGTTAAAAAGTATACACATTGATTTGTTTTGTAAATGGGAGTAGGTGTAAAATTCTATGCTAATTGAATTATTCATATTGGTTGAGCTCTGTTTTTCTTCAAAAGATATCTAAATCCCATGTTTCCCTTTAAGCAGACACAGAGTTAAAGGGAAGCTGCAAGCTTTTAAATGCAGCCCGAACCATGAGCAGCTTGAAGTAGCCAGAGACAGCATGAAATAACCACAGGCTTTGCAATTGCGGTAAAGTTTGTTTTACTACAAAGCATAGTGCTTCAAGGAAAACACATGCAAAGGAAAAGCTGGCCACAGGGAGAAGTGTACTGGACCATGCAGAGGAGTCTGTTGCACAGCTTCTCTCATCCCAGCTTAGTTTACTGACAGTTCTCTACCTGTATGCAATCAGAGAAAAGACCTGTCAGTAAAAGGGGTTGTCCAGTTACATAACACCTATGGTTTAACTTAATAGGAATAATGGTGGAATGAATTATTAGTACATTTATTCCTGCATCTTATTCACTGTTTTTTTTTTACTTGTTTAACTGCTGTCTCTCCAGTTGTTATCATGTTGTTAATAAAGTAAACTGTAAAAAAAAAAATACATTTATGATTGTCTTTAGTTGATCTCATGTTGCTGTTAATGAGGTTAAAACAAAGCAGAAATATGAGACAGAGAGAAGAATGTGTGGCGTATTTTCCTCAGACAATGACATGTATGATAAGAAGCTATCTGAGGCAGTAATACTGGAGCCTTTCTGCTCTTCAACAAACTGTCAACTGGATACCAGGGGTCATATGACTGATGACTTGTTTAGCCCATACAGTTAGTCCATGGAGCCATTACTGTGGATAAGAATAATATAAGGTCCAAGAAAGGCTTTTGGGAGGCACTTTTAGGTAACATTTTTTTGTTCCTGATTTCCCCTGTAACTGGGACTGATATATTAGCCCCAGTTACAGAGGAAATACAGCCCCCTGAAATGATAGCAGAGCTGATCTTGTTCTGATAAGACGCAGCAGCATCTGTACGTACTGAGCCCCAGCAATCACGTGTCCACCAGGACAGGAAGCACGAAGCTGGGAGTTCTTAGTGCTAATCTGAAAACTTTTTGAACACTGTTTATACAACAATTGGGAAGGGTGCTTTCACACGGTGTGTTTTTGATGCATTTTTTTCAATGCATTTTTTTGTGCAGGAAGGCACAACAAATAATGCTGTATATTACTGCACAAAAATCGCGGTAATTACCATGATTTTACTGCAAATTTACCGCCACTTTTTCCGCGATTTTTGTGCAGCAAATCATCTCTGCCTTTTTAGTGGACACTCTTCCAGCTGCACAATTAGTGTACAGCTGCGCACTCTGCACGGATGTATTTTAACAACTTCCCGACATTGGACTTACCTGTATGTCCTAGCAGGAAGTGATTTCCTGCAAATGGAAATACAGTTACATCCTGGACATCTCAAGCGTGGCCTGTACGATTGCAGCATGGGACCAGCTGTATAATACAGCTGTATTTCCTCTTTACAAAAATAAAAGTACGCATACCTACCCTATAAATCTTTCACAATATTTAACCTGCATGATGAATGCCGTAAAGAAAATTGCAATTTTCGTTCATCTCAAAACACATAAAATGGAATAAAAAGTGATCAAAAAGTCATTAAAACACCAAAGTGGTACCAATGAAAACGTCAGTTCATCCCACACAAAAAGCACTTACACAGCTCTTTATATCATAAAATACAAAAGTTATAGCTATCAGAAGATAACAATGCATACATGTTTTACACAATTAAAACACTTCAACATAAAAAAAATATATAAATTGGGTATCATCATAATCGATCAAAAAGCTTTGTCCTCCTTAAGTGATACCAATAAAAACGTCAACTCATCCCAGAAAAAATAAGCCATAGCTCCACACACAGAAAAATAAAATAGTTATGGCGATGCAAAAAAAATGTTCTTTTTGAATAAAAGTGTTTTTATTGTGTAAAAGCAGTAAAACATAAAATAAAATATACATATTGGGCATCGCTGTAATCATATTACCGCGAGAAAGTAACTGTCTTTTATATGGCATGGTGACTGCTGTAAAAAAATTGAAAAAAAAAACATCCCAGGATTGCTGATTTGTTAAAAAACCTCCAAAAATTTGAAAAAAAGGATCAAAGTGTGAATAAAACCCAATAATGGTACCAATGTAAATGTCCAATGCAAATATGGCTGAAACACTTTAAATACTATTCTATACACGTTACCAAAAATACACAAGTCCCTAACAGAACCGCCAGGCCGGTCGATAGAGTCCGGTGTGAACGCTGTGTTTGAACCATTGGCAAAATTCTTAGATGAATTTTTACAGCCTGCTGTGAAATTAGAAAAATAGTGCCTTCAAGACACTAGACAATTTTTACAATCTATTACTGATGTACAGGTTTTTTCCTGGGTTTTTGTGACTTTGGATATACACCCCTGTCACAAAATCCCATATGGGGGAAAGGGGAAAAGAAGTTTTTAAAGGAAACTTAACAAAAATCAAAAGTTTAACAAATGCTTTAATTTATTTTTTATGATGCATTAGACATTTTTTTAACCAAAGAATTTTTCGGTTTTGGGAAAATTTATTTTTTCCTGCGCTACGGGGGCCCTAAAGAGGTTCCCCTGTAGCTCCAGGATATGCAAATTTGTACATTGAAATGTTAGAAAATAAATACATTTTGCTGCATTAAAAAAATAACTTATTTTTTGGAAACGGTAGTCGATGAGGGTTCCTATTGGAGGGGGGTCACAGCGTTGAGGAATTTGGGATTTTTTAATGGTTTGAATAAAATGATTAATTTACCTACAGAAGGAAATCAAGAGATACAATTTTTTGGATGTTTTGTTAGAAAAGGGGAAAAACCCCAGTTTGGAAACAAACTTTATTTAAAAAAACTGACCGCAATAACTTAATAATCGCCGAGTTTTCAAAACCCCCAATATTTTTAAAAGGAGTACTAAAGGGGAATGGAAAGGGACCGTATTTGCTTAGTGAAGAGGTTTGGATGAAAGAAAACAAAAAAATAAAAATAAATTTGTAATCGTGGGTAAAATCATAAGAGATTATCAGATTGCAAAAGAGATATCTTACTGGAAAGGGAACAAATTATTAAACCAAAGTTTAAAAAATAAGAGGATAAAATTTTTAAATTCCCTACACCTATGATAAGATGTAATATGATTAAAAAAAACATCTATAAAATGGCATACTTGAGTATGATCCAAAAAGGTCATTTTTTAAAGAACCCCTTGGTTTGTGATTAAAAAGGTCCAACACGGGGTAACCGATTAATTCTTCAGTATTAGACTACACAATTAGACAAGAAGTATTGCAAATAAAAAAGTGGGTACATTTCATGTTTGGGGTGCCTTAATGTCTTAAAAAATTTAAAGGATCTTATATTCAAATCCACAAATGGTAACATTAAAGTTGGAGGCTTCTTTACGGAAAAACTACGCAGGTCATCATCATTTAATAAAATGTCCCTTGGCTTGTTTATAAAAGGGCAAAAAAAACGCCAAAAAAAATTTTTTAAACGAACATAGGTCTGCAATCCCCCTGTACAAACAGTCAGCAAAAAAAAGTTATAATAAATATGGTGAAAATTCTTTAGCCCCGCCTTTTGGGAACACAGACACGGAGTCAGTGAATCCTGGTGTTTTATTGAAATGTGGAGAGTAAGATGTGGATAGGGTTAAACCCCGTTCCTAAGAGGGAAGTTAGGATAAGCAGTTATAATTTTTTTAAAAGTGCTACAGTTGTCTAAAGTGGATTATGTTTAATAAATTTAAAAAGAAGAAAGTTTTATGTGTTTCAGCCATATTTGCATTGAACGTATAAAGCGACGTGGGGGTGCTCTTATGTGGCACTGGGCTAGAAAGTTGGTATATTAAGAAAGTTGATTTATGATTAAACCAATGTAAATGTCAACTAAACCCGCAAAGCCCTCTGGAAAAATGAAGCCCAAAAAACAATGCAAGAAATGCGTGCCCCTCCCCCTCCATTTTTAAGGTCTGATGCTAAAAAAAACTATGAAACAATGGGGCCCCCAAAATGCCAATACACCCCTAGTGAGACCCATGAATGGTTTTGAACCCCAAAATGGGGTGACATCTGGAAAGGTTTTCCCTTTTCTGGTATTTGGGGGGCCTGCAAATCGATTGGCCCCTAGCATGTCTGTTTCCAAAAACCCAAATTTAGCACCCCCCCCCCTTGTATACCCTCCCATGTGCCTGAACAGCGTTTACACCCAATAAAAGGTTTTCCCAAATTGGAGAAATTGGAAACCCCTTTTTTTTTTTCCAGGTTTCCCTTGAAAAAATGAAACATTTCCAGCAAAAAATTGAGTTTTTGGGAAAAAAAAATAGATTTTTAATTTTCACAGCTTCAAGCAAAAAAAATTTTGTGAAAACCCTTTTGGGGCGATTACTCCTGCACCCTGGTATTATATATATATATTTAATTTTATGTATAATATATATTCCCCTTTAAGGGGTCGTTTCCCAATTGGGGTCTCTTTAGGGGTTTTTATAAGTTTTAAAAAACCTTTGGGTGTCTGCAAACCTGAAATGGCACCCCGAGAAAATTGAAAGAATAGAGACTCCAAAGTTGTAGGGTTTCTCCTATTTGAGGTTGTGTTTAAACCAAATAGTGCATGGGCCCCATTTAGGGTATCCTAAAAAATGAAAAAAGAGGGAATCTTGTGAGTTGATTTCCTTGGAAAATCTACCCGTGTACCCGTGAATATTAAAAACATTGAAATCGAAAAAAAAAATTTTTAAAATTTACCCCAACTTTGCCTTTATTCCCTTTTAAAAAACCCAATGGGGTTTAAAAAACTTCCAAATGTGTTTTGAATACGTTAAGGGGGCACTTTTTAAATGGGGAAATTTTTGGGGGGTATTTAAAATCAGGCCCTTAAAGGCATGTCGAACTGAATGGTTTTTAAAAAAAATTTTGATGCAAATTTTCTTGAAAAAAGTGAAAAATTTATTAAATTTTAAGCCCCCTAATGTCATAAAACATAAAAAGAATTTTAAAAAAAAAATACAACTTACAGTTGAAATATAGTAGATGCTGTTTTTGCTATTTTTTGTGGAATTGTTTTTGCTTTAAAGGGCCCCTTCACTTAAACGCTGCAAAACGGGTAGAATCATCCCGCCATTACGGTAATCCACAGTTCTCATAGAGAACTGTGGATTCCCTCTCTCCTCCCCTCTCGGCGAATCGCGGGGAGGGGGAAAGTGACACGTTATTTCCCGCGGGGTACGCGCCAGGGTAATGAAAGTGTATGGGGCCGGGGGCGCTTCCCGCCCCCCCCTACTAAGCCGTAATTGCGGGCGAAATCATCCGCATTTTCGGGTTGAATAAAACTGTTGAAAGGGCTAACACGCAGAAAATTTTTTAAAATTTGAAAAAGGGGTAATTATTCAAATTTTTACGACATTTTGTATTTTTTACAAATAAAAAGGTGCATGAACTAAAAAATCCTTTCTTTTTAATGCACAATGTATCACAAGGGAAAAAACCCTGAATCCCTGGTAGGTTCCAAAAGTATCCCACATAAAGTGACACATGTAGATTTAAAAATGGGGGTCTGTCGGGAGGTCAAAATGGCGGGTGGTTTAAAGGGTCTACGAGTTAGGGCGACCACCCACAGTGGATGGTCAGCATCTAGTTAAGGTGAGCTGGAAAGAAAGAAACTGCACAATGGACCCGTGCATTTTGTCATTTATTCCTCATTCCCTGCTCTATTTTTTAAATAGTTTAGAGTAAAGTTGCAGTAAAAAAGCCTTAACTATTTTTATGCCCGAAATAGTGTATAACTTTTCCAGTGGTGTTCCCCTTTTTTGAATTTAAATTTTGGTTCCGCAGGCCCCAGGGGGAGATAACTGAATACAATGCTATACTGCTGCACTAACTAAACTTAATATTACATTCATTGTAAAGGAAAAATTTTTGGGCGTGGCTATTTTGATGTCATTTTAAAATCAATTTTAAATTTTTTGTTTTTTTTTGTTGGACTGGGATTATCCAATTTTTCTCCAAAAGTGTGTTTGTGGATTATAATTTACTAGTTACTAGTATGTCTTACACACTCTGATAGTGTATACTTTCATGATACAGCTAAACATTTCTCTGTTTAAAAAAATTTTCTCCCCCAGTTATTAGTTTAAAAATGCTGGAAAAAATAAATAAAAACTATTACCCAAAACAAGCTGTTCTGATTTTGCCTTGTTTAGGTATAGGGGATTGTATCTCCGTTTAGTAAAATGCTTCCCGGGGTTTGGCTATTTTCTCTGCCTCATTGCCGCTGCCCTGACTGACCGTGGTGGTGTCGCTCCCTGTTGAATGTTATTTTAGGCACAGGAGCGTATTTATCGATGTTACTGACAAACTTTCACCCTCTAGAGTCCTGTAGCCTTGTGCACTACAGTTTACAAACTCTGCTCATGCTGGTGACGAAACAGTAGGAACCGAGGTGATTGCCAATTCTGCTGTGAACACCCCCAACTGAAGAGGGGAAAAGTGATTTGAAGCTGGGGTGAATAGCATGCCTGTAAAAACATGGTGAGAAACTCCTTTTAAGCTTATGTAATCTGCCCTTAATTATTTAATAAAGGGGTGAGCTTGATAATTCAATATATTTCAAAACCATTTATTTCATATCCAATTTTCGGACAAAAAAATTTAAAAAAATTTATTTATAGAAAAAAACAATGTGGTATACTTAAGTGTAAATCCAATTCTTATCGGCGAAATTTCCCCTTATTAGGTAGCAGGGAGATGTAGGGCAAGTGCGGCCCCCCTCGATAGCAACGTTTCGAAGGCTCCCCCTTCCTTTTTCAAGCATGCGTGATAGGGGCTATGTTCTGTTTATATACCCCGTAAATTAAAAAAAAAGCAATTAAAAACAAAATCAAAATTCCGAACCAAACTTTCATAGGAAAATTTTTTAAAAATTATGCCCCATTCAGCCTTTCGGGGTATTTAATGAAGTTTATTGATCCCGAAGGCTTCACGTTGTGGAGAGGGTTTTAACCCCTTTTGTCTCCTACACTTCTCGCTCCGCACAAACCCCACGGAGGTCACTTACCCCTGGTTGGCTATAGAAATGTGGGCAATAGATGTTTCGCGAATTTTGGGATCCATATTTTTTGTTTTTTGTTTGTAGAGTCGGATAGCCGACCTAGTTCTTTTAAAGTATTCGAATATTCTTTTTGTCTGGCCCAAAATATACAAACCGAAAGGGTTTTGTAAGATATATATTGAGCAGTATTAAAAGTAAAAAAAATCTCAAAACCCTTTTTTTCGTACAAGGGTGATTTATTGAATGGCCTTTAATGACAGGGGAAAAACAATTGATAACCCCCAGACAAGGAAAGACCTATTTTGTGTGTTTTTTAATTTTTTTTTTTAGTTTTTATGATTTTGGGAAAATCCAACTGCCCCCCTATCGTTTGCCTTTTTTAAAAAAAAATACTGGGGAGTCTTTGAAGAGTGTACCTACATGGATCATTTTTTAAAACCCCCAATACTTTAGAATGACTTTTTTAATCTTATTAGAATTTTATCATGAGTGGAAAAAAAAATAATTTTTTCTGTTTAGTTTTTGATCTAATTTAAACATTCCCTCTCTTTGAATTGAAGACCTAAAAATGGGGTTTTCTTCTAATTTTTATTTCCAAAACCGCGTTGTTAATTTCTCTAAATCTTTTTTTACTATTTATCCCATTTGTTCATTCGGAAAAGGTCTTGCCCGTTCAGTTCCCCTTTTCAATTTTCCCCTTTAAAAATTGTTGGGATTTGGAAACTCTGGGGGTTAAATTTATTGCGGTCAAAATTTTTTAGGTATAGACCCCTCTCCCAAACTGATTTTTCCTTTGTTACCGCCATCCAAAAAATTGGATACTTTGTTTTTCAATTTTTACTGTGAATTTTTTAAGCGATGTAAACCTTAAAATACTCTAAAGCTCTTAAAAAGTACTTTTGTGCCACGCCCCTATGAGGAAGCGTGTCCACAAGTTCTCCCAAAGGGCGATATGCGGGGCTTATTGGAAAAAAAAATATAGGTTTTTTCTTTTTTTTTTAAAAAGATACAAAAAAGGTTAGATCCCCTTGGAGCTACAGGAGAAACCCCCCCAAAAAAATTAAATGAAAAAAACCAGGGGGTGGGTTAAAAAAAACCAAAAAAATGTTATTAACTACGTATATACTCGAGTATAAGCCGAGTTTTTAGCACAAAAAAAGTGCTGAAAAACCCTCCCTCGGCTTAAAACTCGAGTCACTGTCGGCACTCAGGCGCTCGATGGCCCGAGTGCTGACAGGGACGCTTCAGTTATATGCGGCTCCTCAGGAGCGCATATAACTGAAGGCCGAGCACGGCTGACAGTGTCCAGGCGCTGCGCTGGCCCGGGCCTGTCCGTCATCTCTTCCCCTGCATGCGACTCCTCCGAGCGCCACAGGTGAAGAGATACCACTGGGGGGGGCACAGAGCGAGCGCTCCGGCTCCGCAGTGGATTTCCGGGCGGCCGAAAACCCTCTCCGGAGCGGCCGCGGCTGTCCGGAGCTCCCCGGCCCACAGGCACGTGCATGTCATCACGCTGCGTGGCGCGGCCTGATGATTTTCACCCCCCTGTGCCGAGAAGAGCACGCGGGACCGAACAGCGGGGGAGGCCGGCCAGTGAGGGAGACGGAGCAGCGGGGGAGCCAGGTAAGTGATTTTTTTTGTTTTAAAACGTTGCCTACACCTGCCTATACCTGTCTAGTACTGCCTATTGCTGCCTAGTACTGCCTATAGCCATACCTATACCTGCCTAGTACTACCTATACCTGCCTAGTACAAACCTATACCTGCCTAGTACTGCCTATAAGCCTCCCTATACCGGGCCTAGTACTCCCTATACCTGCCTAGTACTACCTATACGCCTACCTATACCTGCCTAGTACTGCCTATACCTGCCTAGTACTACCTATATCTGCCTAGTACTGCCTATAAGCCTACCTATACCTGCCTAGTACTGCCTGTACTACCTATACGCCTACCTATACCTGCTAGTACTGCCTATACCTGCCTAGTACTACCTATAGCCTACCTTTTACCTGCCTAGTACTACCTATACCTGCCTAGTACTGCCTATAAGCCTACCTATACCTGCCTAGTACTTCCAATACCTGCCTAGTACTACCAATACCTGCCTAGAAACTGCCTATAAGCCTGCCTATACCTGCCTAGTACTACCTATAGCCTACCTATACCTGCCTAGTACTATGGGGGACATATAGCGCCTATACCAGCCTATGGGGGACATTAAACCCCTATACCCGAAACCCTAGGGGGGACATTAAACTGCCTATACGCCTATGGGGGAAAAAAAAACCCTGCCTATTTAATTTTATTGGTATCTATTTTTTTTTTTTAAAATTCCTCATACCGTCCCGTTTTCCCCACCCTGGGTTTTATACCGGTCAATAAGTTTTCCCCCGTTTTTTGTGGCAAAAGTAGGTGCCCTCGGCTTATACTGGGGCCCCCGGCTTATACTCGGGGTATAAACAATTTTTTTTCCCCTTCCCCACTATTTGCCCCCAAAATTTTAAAAACCCCTCTTTTCCCGTGTTAAGACATGGCCCCCAAAATAAAAGGGGAATGGTAGATGGGGAGCTCCGGAGTGGTAACAGTGGGACACAAGAAGGTAAATATAACTTCATATTGGTTTTTCAAACCAGGCCTATTTTAGATTATTTTTTTCTGCTGTAAAACCCCTTTAACATATCGTAGCTGCCAGCTGAATGCTTATTTGGCCAAAAGCTATTCATACAGAATCTGCTATTCATGTGTGTGGCGAAGCCTGTCTCTTGTTGAAAAAAAGGGAAAGAAAACTAATATATTGCAAGGACAAGAGAGGGATTCCTCAAAACATCGCTAGAGAGATAGTTAGGGTCCTCATATAAAAAAAGATCAAAACTTTCCCAAAAGAGGAACCCTCAATGTTTTTCCCAAATCTTTTATCTCATCTGTATAAACCTTTTACGGGGGTTTTTCCCCATGAAGGCTTTTCCCTTTTTCCTTTTTTGTCCCTTTCAGCTTTCAGTGTGCCAAAAGCGTTCGGGAAATGATTTTTTTTAAAACTGCATATGTTTGACCCAGCAGGTGTTAAAATCACCATGACTTTCCCCAAGTGTTCAAACCTAGTTAACCCCTTAACACCGAAACCAGGGCCCCGCAATTGCGCTAGGATCGGGGCCGTACTATACAGCTCCGATCCCAGACATCTTCGGGTGACAACGGGGTACGGAGGAAACCTCAGCAACCCAATGTTTTAAACCTTTTGATTGTAGCGGTGCTTTAAACCGCAGTAAAATAAAAGGGGTTTTTCCCCTGCCCTGGGGGGTTTAATGGGGAAACCCCCTGGACCCACAAGCTCGGGAAACGGCTGCACAGTCACTCGGGGCCACTCTAGGGGGCCCCCCAAGCTGTCTGGATGAACCCAAGTGACAGGACGAAATTTTTGGCTGTCCTAATCACTGCCTGTTTCAGACTGAAACAGATTAGAATGTATTAGCATATAGAAAAAGCTAATACATTACTAATTGAAAAAAAAATAAAATTATGAAAAATTTTTTAAACAGTTCTCCCTTCAGGGTAGTTAAAAAAAAGAAGAAAAAAAAATTTAAAACTTTTCCCCCCAAAAGGGACAACTTTTTCTCGAATAAAACGGGGCCTCACCCAAATTTCGCATTGAAAAAAAAAAAAAAGGTTCAACTTTTGAAACGCAAGGAGGCAAAAACAAAAAAAAATTGGTTCTGGCCATTAACTACTTTTCGGGCATTGGGTTTAAAGGGGGTTTTAAAAAAAGGGTCTGTTTATGTAAAGAGCTTTGAATAGCTAAAAATTACTGAGGGGTTAGCACTTCTCCCTTTCCATCATAGAGGACATAAAATTCAAACCCCTGCAGGAACCAGAAATGGGGGTTTTTCCCTCATCCCACCTGATTGGGGTTTTCTTTTTTCGTTTTAAATTTATTTGGGGGGGGGCACTGTTTACTAATTACTTAAAAAAACAGAGGACAGGATTTAGAATGACAGCCCCAAAGGGTTGAAAAATTTCGCTCAGCAATCATTGAAATGGGGTTTACAAAAGGGCCAGGGAAGAGACTGACAGTACCCTACATGAGAGGAGAGGCGATTTTTGAGAAAGGCAATCAGGATAAAGGGAGCTTTTTGTCACGGATTTATCCCCCATAGATGAGCTGAAACATTTGGGAATCACTAAGTTAGGAAAGTAAAACAAAAATGGTACAAAAATTTTTTGTAAAAATTTGAATGGTAAAAAAGTATTTAATTTTTTAAGTTTCCCCCACGTCAATTTTATTTTGGTAAAAACCCCTTTTAAGTGTATAATATTCCCTAAAAATAAAAGAAAGAACAAGTATCTTTTGGGTTTATTTTAAGCAAAAAAAAAACCCCTAGCCCTTTCCCTAGTTTTTTTCCAAATTAATTAGAAATTTCCCAATTTCAAAACCTATGTTGTAATAACAGGTGAAATACACGATATAGCTGTCACCGTTACTGTGTTCCAGGCTGTTTAAATTAATAGGGGGGGGAAATAATATACTTTTCCCAAATTTGTCATGCTAAGTTTCATTTGGGAAAATTTTGGGTTAAAAAGTTGAAACCCCAGGCATTTTCAAGCTAAAGATTTATTCAATCAATCCTTAGAGTTCACATTGTCCTTTTCGGGACAAAAATGCCCAAACCCTTTACAGTTAAAATTTCAAATCCTGCGGGGGGGGGGGCCCTAACGGGAAAAAGGTTTTTTCCTGCAAAATACAAGCAGACGTACACAACTGTCTGTAGATATTTTTTCGTTTTTGATTGAAATTACAAAACCCAAGTTTTTAAATTTTTTTGGGGTTTTTGACAAATCCCCATCCACTGGCAGCACTACTAGAGAATAGGTTGCATGAGCCTCTGGCTAAAACCAAATTTGTTTTTGTTTAGGAAAGCAACTTTTTAGTGTTCACTTTTAAGTGTTTGTTGTAGGGAAACAAAAATGTTTGACCCCCCTCGGCCTCTGAAACCCAATGATCCACAACCCATCCCCAGAAAAACCCTATTAGTATTGTTTAAATAGGTCCCTATTTGGGCTGACAAGGTTTGAACAAATTTAAAACCCTTTAAGGAAAATGTTCACACATTTTTTTTTTTATTTGAAAAATTTTTATGCTTAAAAAAAAATCCCGGGATTAACGTGTTTTAAAGTGTATTTTGAACCCTATTTTTGAAATTTTTCCTATCCCCACTGTTTTCCTAGGGGGTTTTTAAACGAGTAAAAAATCCCTCTAGATTTGGGCCCAATGTCACTTTTTTTTTACGTCTTTAATTGCGTCCAAAAAATGTCTCGAAATTACGCTTGTGAAAAAAACACTTCGTGTGAACAATTTTTAAATTTTTTTACATTAATTCAATAAAAAGGAAATTTTTGAACCCTTTTTAAAAAGGCTGTTTTTTTGGGCCATTTTCTAGCCAAAAAAACCTCCCCTAAAAACGCATTGAACATACATTTAAGAAATTTCCCAAACCCTTAATTGGGGTTTGGGAAATTAGTTTTTTTTTTATTCTACGGGTTTTTTTAAAGGGTTAAAAAAACACTCCATGGTGCCTCCAGTCCAGCGGCACTCCCTGTGGTGTGTCACTTCCAGTGATACCGCACTCTGATCACGCCAGCCCTAAAAATCCCACAAAAATTTGGTAAAATGCCGTTTACGGATGCCTGGTTCCAGCTTTTATCTATTTTTAAAACCCTTTCGCTGAAACCTTTGCAATCCCCATTTTGTTTACCTGTCTAGGACTCTGCTACAAACCTTTCTTTCCCCGGGTCCTTACCCATCATCACTTGCTGAACCCACTGCCCCCAAACGCCCCACACTTTGGCTGCCCACGGAAGTAGCCACATCGGGGTTTTGCGACCGGGGGGTTCCCCTTTTGAAAACAAAAGGGTCCGCCCGGGCCCTTTTGCTTTGGGCTCTGGTAAGACCAGGGGCCCCTTTAGATTCTGTTTCCCTTTGGTATGATGGGGCATCATCGCTCGCAGTGACCCACAGGATCCACATATACAGTCCTGATTTTCAACCCTGAAAAAAACCAAACCCCCCAAAAGGCCTTTCTGAAACTTGTGGGTCCCAAAGCAAATCATTTACCATATTTTTTTCTTTTTCACTGACATCCCAAATTCTAACACTTTTTTCTTTTATTTCTATCCTTCTGTGATTTGTTTGTAATCATTGATAATATTACGCTAACTCCATAGCTATCCGATTGAGAATTGTTTTTCTGCCAGGTTTTAAAAGTTTAAAAAGTCCCCAATTTCCTTAGTATTAGTAATACTTTTAAAAAAAATTTTACATAACCCAAAAAAATATTGAAAACACGATAAACACTTTATGGAATGCCCTCCTTAGTCAGAGCATATCTTGTAACTAAACCCATCCTTATTTAAGTCTAAAGGCCACATGACATCTTTGTGTTAACTACTGAGGGAATAAAAATACAAAACTTATCAAACATAAATAATAAAAACAAGGACAATGTTTATAGTAATCCTCTTAATATTGAAACATTAAATCATATCTATTATTGAACCATTCAGGGGAAAACCCGGTTTCCCCCAAATCTATAAATCCCCAAAGACTCTCTGCCAGAAGCTTTTTTAAAGATTGGCACCCTCCCCTTTCCAAACCAAACCCCATTGGGGAACGTTTTTTAAAAGTATTTCTGTATTGTTTTAAATTTTAAATTTTTATTATTTACTTTAAAAATTTTTAAATTTTAAGGGTGATATAAATTTTTTTAAAAATTTTTGATAATTTTATATTTTTTTTGGGGGTAAAATTTCCGTATATAATTTTAAAATTAATTTTTTATTTTATAAAAGTAATAAAAATTTTTTTTATTTTATTGAATTTTAAAAAATAGTTTTGGGGAAAAAATCATAAATTTGTTTGTATTATTTTAAATGGTAAAAAAGTTTTGGGAAAAAATTTATATTTTTTGCCCTAATGGCAAATCTAGTTCCACTACAACAACTTTGGGCTCAAGCAGACCACTTTAAACTTGGTGTGGCTGTTCTGACACGTAAAGCTCCTTTTTGGGGATTCCACATTTCCCTAAATGTGTCTAAAACCTACAAATTTGGTGCAAAAATTCCGCAAAATCTTTGGCACATTACAAAGTGTCGGGACAGGAGCAAATTGCACCAAAGTTTACAGTACGTCTGTTTATACATCTATAAAAAAAAAAAAAAAAAAAGGAAAACAAAGAACACAAAAAAAAAAAAATAAAAACAAGTACACTGCCCTTTTTACCTATACAAATGCCAAATGCCCCAAAAAAGATAAAAAAATAAATAATTTACACATATTAGGTATTGCTGTGTCATAACAAACCTAGCCATAAATCCTGTTTAATTATTTAACCCACAAAGAATGGCGTAAAGAAAAAAAATAAAAAAATCACAGAAATTTCGATTTTTTTTTATCATTTTTGCCCGAAAAATTTAAAATGGAAAAAAAAGAAATAAAAAGTCATATAAAAACCCCCAAATTTTGCCAAATTTAAAACCAAACCCAAATTTTTTATAGAAAAATCGGTTATATAGTATATACTGTATAATTTTAATATAATATTAATGTTTTTTTCAAACTTTTAAAAATGAAAGTGTAAAACCGTATATAAGAAAAATTTTTTGGTATCCCAAAACCATATTGGGAAATTTAAAAACCCTAAGCTTTTTGACAGATTTTTTTCTATTCTTTATTTTTATGCTTCTGTTTTCTGATTTGTACTTGGAGTTAGTAAAATGAATTTTTTTAAACCCTTAGCGGTTTTGGGTCGTGGGGAAAATTAAATTTGCTATTTAATTGTTTTATTTCCCTCAGCATCGCACCCATGTGTTTCCCATAAAATTTATCTACCTGAAAATTTTGTTGTTTTTATTTGTCAAAAAAAAATTTTAAAATGAAATTTTTAAAGGGGTTGGGGGACATCCCAACCCCAAAAAGATTTTATTTTCATTGAATCCACAGAAGAAGCTGGCTAGTTTCCTGGAGAATTCACAATCCATAAGAAAGGATAGTTAATATTCATTCTTTTACAAAACAACTTTCTCCACTAACAGTACTGAATATTGCTCGCAGTCACCCCAAACCCTTTAAAGGAGATGATTAAAGTTTAAAGTCTTTTTGAGAGCGATGAGAGGGTAAAATCCCCAAAGGGTACAGTTTCTTCTCTCTTCCCCATTTGCTGTAAAATTTTAAAACATTTGAATAGCCTCCCAGGACACATCTGTCATGAACAGGAAATTTCATCACCCCTTAACATTTTGGAGCAGAAACCAAATTAGATTTGAAAAGATGCAAATACATTCTGCCACTTATTTAAAAATTGCATCCAGAAATTTTAGATCGCAGAATGAACAAAATTTCAAAAACCAGAGGTTTTACATCCCTTTCCCCCAGTAATACGCAAACATTATGAGCTTTGACTTCCTTATTGCCATAGGCTCCTCTCGTACCCCAGGGGCCTTGCAAAAAAGACGTTTAAAATTTTGGTCTTTTCCTTCCAGATTTTTTTCTGAAAAATATGGGGGACAAAAGTATTTACTAATTTTTTTATTTTTTAGATAATGATTAATGACAACTGCTGCATTGTAACTCTTGTTAAGAAGAGGTTAAAGAAGGTTACATATGGCTGGCTCATTCATTGCGTCAGATTTCTAAGGTAGCTTGCAGAAATCTTTACAGATCACTAGAGTAAAATTAAAGTCCAAAATTAAATTTTTTTTTGGGACACTATGGGGGAAAATGGGGAAATTTTTTAGTAAGTTTTGTGTAGCAATTTGTCAAAAAGGGAAAAAAAGGCTCACATCACTTTTTAAATTTTGGCCATTGCGAAACAAATTTTATGTGGATTTTTTTCTCAGCCCCCTCCCATTTTAAAATGGATAGGGGTTTTGGGACGAAAAAGGGTTTTCGCCACACTTTAGAACTTTTCGAATATTTTGAACTTTGAACCGAACAATTTTTTTCTGTTCGTTTCTAGTAAAGATCTAGCTCTAGGGTTTAAGTTCGAATACCATTTCATTTTGTTTTTACGGCTTTTTAAAACTTTTTTGGGAGCCAAACCCAAACACCTTTCCCCGGGGACTTTTTGGCGGCCCCCTTTAGTCGGTCAGAGCAAAAGAGAATGGGCAAAAAAAATTTATCACTGAGGGGTAGAGCTCTCATTGGCTGCTAAAAAAAAAAGACCCCTTTTTTCATATAATTTTACTGAAATTTTCCCTTGGGGAACGCCATTTTTAGCTCGTCACTGTACTGTACAGACTGCTGTTAGATACATTTTTCCCCTTTATAGAAAAGCAATAGTTAAGGATTTTGTATTGCTGGCTTCATCTAGCTTTTTATTTGGTGACATTTGCCGGCTCAAAAAATGCCTAACCCCCCTGGGAAAATGGGTAACATTATACAGAGTGCTTGGACTTGCTAAAATCAAATTTAGTTTCCCAAAAGTTTTAGATTTTGCTGTTTTTTGGGGGTTTAGTAATTGTATAACACCCCCGTCTTAAAAACTCCCATGTTTCAAAGGGGGGTTTTGGGGCCCCTTCAGGATCCAGGGCACCAAGGGACGCTGCCAAATGCTCCCCTATAGCTAACGCCCCTGCTTGGGAACTGTCCTCATTTTTCAATTTTGCCAACCCGAAAGGAAAATGTTTTTTTAGCCCCCTCAATTTTTTTGTCACTCCAAAAACCAAATTTTTTTGTCACTAAGTTGTTCCACGTATCCATTTTTTGTTATGGATGGTAATTTCCCGCTTTTCCCAAACCCGGATAGGGACAAAAAATTTAAACCCGAACTCTTCTCCCCTAGACTTTAAATTTGGGGGTTCCCAAAAATTCGAGTTCAAAATTGAAATTCCCAACCGAAATCAAAAAAAGGTTTTGAGTTCTAAAGAACTTTAAAATTTTTTACTGTTCGACCAACACTTTGTTTTTGACACATTTCATAAATGGGTGCCCCGTAGAAATGGCGCCCTACAAAAAATGCCCGAGTCTGTCAAAAGCATGCACCCCGATTTTTTGGCAAACCACAGTTTTATACCCTCTGTCAGACATGGCTAAAAAATAGTTTTTTAAGGTTTAAAGCACACCAGAAAACTGGGGCAGGGCCCCCCTTAAAACATGTCCCCCCCTTAGCATTTTTCACACGGCTTATTCAAAACCGTAATTTTTTTCGGGACGGATTTTGCCGCATTACAGCTTGAATAAGGGGGGGGGACAGGGGCGGGGGCGCCATAAAAAATTTTCCCCGGGCACTTTCTCCCCCCCAAAAGGCGATTCCCAAGCGGGGGAGGAGCGACGGAAAACCAAAGTTTTTCTATGAAAAACTGTGGATTTTCCGTAATTTTCAGGACGGATTGGAGCCGTACTGCAACGCAAATACGGCGCGCAGTATGGCTCCAATCAGTCCCAAAATAAGCCGTGTGAACGAGGCCTTAGTGTGCAAATTTATTTATTTTTTTTTGTTTAGCGTGCCCCAAGAGTTTCTTTTTCTGGTACTAAGACATTTTTATAACTGCTGTTCCTGCACTCTTAGAATTTAAGAAATTATGTTAATACATACATGCCAAAAAGGGTTGTCTCATCATGCTGTTTTACAGAGCCACAGCTAGCTTCAGTCTCCCATTTTCTGGTTAAGCTGTGGGTGGTTCTACAGCAGTAATTGGCATTTCAGCTCTGCTATTTGTAGCTGAACCTGTTAGAGAAAAATTGGTAATGCAGGAATCTAAGCAGCAGGCACAAGGCTTAATGTTTGTCAGTAAAAAACATAAACAAGCTCTTATGCTGCTAAAACACAGCAATGTGTGACATCCCCGTCTCATGCACTCCTAGAGCCTGTTATAGGACAGAGAGGTAGCTGGTAACCTGAGGAAGCTTGTGTACACAAGCAGGGGGGAGAACACAAGAACTGATCTAATTCTGAAGGAAGCAAAATCAGAACACAGATGTATTTGGTAATAATTTATTTACCTTCGCTTACATGTTTAAAGCTAATCAATGTAATTAGAGTATACCTTTAAATATTCTATAGTAGTGGAAACTTCTAGAGATATACACTCACCGGCCACTTTATTAGGTACACCATGCTAGTAACGGGTTGGACCCCCTTTTGCCTTCAGAACTGCCTCAATTCTTCGTGGCATAGATGCTACAAGGTGTTGCAACGATGCTCAATTGGTACCAAGGGGCCCATAGAGTGCCAAGAAAATATACCCCACACCATGACACCACCACCACCAGCCTGAACCGTTGATACAAGGCAGGATGGATCCATGCTTTCATGTTGTTGACGCCAAATTCTGACCCTACCATCCGAATGTCGCAGCAGAAATCGAGACTCATCAGACCAGGCAACGTTTTTCCAATCTTCTACTGTCCAATTTCGATGAGCTTGGGCAAATTGGAGCCTCAGTTTCCTGTTCTTAGCTGAAAGGAGTGGCACCCGTGTGGTCTTTCTGCTGCTGTAGCCCATCTGCCTCAAAGTTCGCCGTACTGTGCGTTCAGAGATGCTCTTCTGCCTACCTTGGTTGTAACGGGTGGCTATTTGAGTCACTGTTGCCTTTCTATCAGCTCGAACCAGTCTGCCCATTCTCCTTTGACCTCTGGCATCAACAAGGCATTTCCGCCCACAGGACTGCCGCTCACTGGATGTTTTTTCTTTTTCGGACCATTCTCTGTAAACCCTAGAGATGGTTGTGCGTGAAAATCCCAGGAGATCAGCAGTTTCTGAAATACTCAGACCAGCCCTTCTGGCACCAACAACCATGCCACGTTCAAAGGCACTCAAATCACCTTTCTTCCCCATACTGATGCTCGGTTTGAACTGCAGGAGATTGTCTTGACCATGTCTACATGCCTAAATGCACTGAGTTGCCGCCATGTGATTGGCTGATTAGAAATTAAGTGTTAACGAGCAGTTGGACAGGTGTACCTAATAAAGTGGCCGGTGAGTGTACATACACATGCCACAGAAATAATAAAATGCATCAACCCTCCTCATCCGCTTTATTTATTATCTCTGCCAATGCTTATCTCTGGGGCAGCCAAGGATTGGACATGGTGACATTTAGCTGTCTGTCCATTGTAGTTTTCACTAACAGCAAATATCAGAAAGTAGTAGTGATATCCCCATATTTATAATAAGCATTAGTAGTATCCACAGACAGTTATCTAATGTCAAGGGCCAGTCTCAAAGTGACCATACACATTTAATAGTTATCGACCAAATAAGCATTCAGATGGCATTTACCTCTCCAAAATACCCAAAATCATGTTTGTTTGGGGGAAGAGCAGCAATGGGACTAATTAAAATCTAAATATCTTATCTCCATCGATAGACAGAGGACTAATGGACCCAATATGTATAAGATCATTGGCTATTTATATAATAATATATCTAATATATGTGGCCAGTTTAGAGTAAGTATAGTTTTTGTACAGTGCTCATAGTCCCTACCTATGTAATACCTGAATGGCTAACAAAAGAGTTCACAAATTGTGCTATGTACAACCTGTGTGGTTGTTACATCATGCCTTTAGTTTACATATAAGGGACCATGCATGTAGATAGATAGATAGATAGATAGATAGATAGATAGATAGATAGATAGATAGATAGATAGATGAATGATACAAACAACCCACAATCACAGAAGAAGAAGCGCTGGTGAGACGCACGTCAGGGTAGTGAGCTCTCTTCTACATACTCTGATTTTGAACATCTTTCGGGTCAAGTATATGTTATGGATTATTATCCTCTAAACATATATATATATATATATATATATATATAATATATATATATATATATATATTATATATATATATATATATATATATATATATATTATATATATATACGACGGGCATGATTATTGGAACCTTGTTGTGTTCACTCCTAAACAATGACTGCTCACTTGGGGTGAAAAGTTTTCCTGTGCAAAGGAAACCTAAAGGGGTTGTTTCATCAGAGACAGGCTCTTACATAGTGATGCCACCAATTGGCTTTCATCACCCCCCGCAAACAGCTGATTTTACCAGGGAATGCCTTCTTTGGCCATACATTTCCTTCACAGCACCAGTATTAGGCTCTGTTTACATTTGTAGATAACTGGAATGATGGAGTGCTAGCTCTGTTAAACAACGGACACCTGCAATGTCTGATAGACACCATTGACTTGGTTTCCATCATGGCGTTTTCCCATAAGAAAATAAGATAACATCTCAGTGAAGCTCAACTGCTTGTCAGCTAGTCAACTAACATGATTGTGTAAAGAGCTATAAATATAAATAGACAATAAAACACGTAAAAAGGTGGAAAATTGATATAAAGACCATAACATGTTTCAATTGGTGCTTACATTCATAGTGATCAGATGAGCACCCTAAGCCCAACTTCTTACAAATCAGGAAACAGCTGATATTGCTGTGTGGAGTTGTAGCAGGCCAGACATTATTGCTGCAGGGGAAATGTAGTACTACATGGTGGACATACAGATGAATTACTGTATATGGATGGCTCGTCAAAGTGGGAGCCACTGTTATTATCTTACAGTTATATTTAAACATCAGTTTATTGACCTCATGTTGTCACCTTATTGCTTTTTTATCCTTTATAATGACATGTATAAAAGAATTTGAACCCCGATACATGTTGTTGGGATCTGTCATTGGAGGTAGAGTAGGCGGAGAAAAGGTCAATACACCATTCTGGATTTAAAGTCTGACTTGGCTCTATTTTGGCAAAATCAAGCTAAGCAAACAGTTGCACCAGCATGTAGAATTAAGTACAGAAGAAAATAAACACTAGCCCACCTGGGTCGACACATAAGCACAAGGATTTCTCTCCTAATTCCAACAGATCAAAAAGTATAGTCTTGTCCCTGCATCAGACTATCTCTATCAGTCTTATATGGTCTTCAAGCTCTGACTCAAGTATTTACTAACTGCAGGCTCTATACAAGTAAGGTTAAATAAGATCATGTGAAAAACCTGCACTTAAAGGGGTTGTCTCATCTCAAAGTTTCAAAGGATGCATGAATGAAATAATGCTGCTTTGCTCTGTCACTTCCTGGTCAAGCTGTCTGTAATTAGCATATGAGCTCCATGTATTCAGACTTCTGCTAATTAGATTCACTCAGAAGCTTCCCTGGTCCTGACAGCATGAGATTTAAATGAACAGCAGTAATTACTTTCTTTTGTCTGAAAGATCAGATAACAAACAAGCTCTCACTGTCCGGAATTATGTGCTACTGCCACCTGTGTGATGATGTCACTCCCTGCTATCAGATAGAACAAACAGTAGGGGGGGTGTACACAGGTTGGTCCCCTGGGGAACCAGAGAGAGCACAGAAGGTGGTAAAATCACTTGTAGCTCCTTAAAAAAATAAATTGAACAATGCAATATATTTGGAAAACATTTAGTGTTCCCTACATATTGAAAGCTGATCTTTGTAGCGAGACAACTCCTTTAATGGATAGGGAATAGTGGTCCATTTCCAACCAACCTACCCTATTCTTTAAAAAAATAAAATCTAATCTACACGCTTCAGTGAACTAGGTGCACTTGAAGACCCATCTTACCTGGTGTCCTTCTCACAGCCATTTTTACAATCTTGGTGAGCCATATATTCTCTCCAATACACTCTTGCCTGCTGCGGGCTCACAATATGTGCAACTGTTTATCTACTCAGTAACAGCATTCTAGCTGACCTTTATCTAGTCAGCACTTGTAGGAAATAGTGGAAAATTGTAGCTTTTGACCTTTATTCTGGCAAAATGAAAAGAAAATGATTCCATTCCTATTCTTTCGATCTGTGCTGTTTTCAATATTAGAGGTCAAACATTGATCTTGCATATACATTTTCTGTGCAGCCAGTATCTATTATCTGTTTTCTCACAATTTTATGTGTCATGACTGAGTCATTTGAAAACAATAAAATTAGTCATAACCAGCAATGACAGTAAAGTTCCCCAGAACCTTTTATATGGACCTGTACCACAAAGATCTATACCACAGCTATAGTATGTGCTTAGTGTTCTTTACCTGAACTTTATAATTGATCGTGAATCTAAAACTAGCTTTAACTGAAAAATACTAAATCATTCAAATATCAATTTTTATTGAAGAAAAATCTCAGGAAAGTAGGAAGTTTTATACAAACCATGTTATACTTTTTAACCTTGCAGACCTCTTCACCTCCATAGCAACCACTTCATTAATATATTCCTATTGTATATTCATTCAGCAAGCTTCCCGTGCTTAAGTCCATCTGAAAATCCTTTTGCCCAAAAGAGTTTCTAAGCTTTACATCTATATTTTTGCTAGGATGCACTTCCCCTTTTGACTAAAAATTTTATTTAATTCATTCCAAAGAATGTAAATTAATCTTTGCAGAAGTAAATGAAAATGAGAGCCAGCGATATAACTTGTCCATCGATAATAAATTCATTGATGCAAACTGATGGGTCCGAGTGCAGGACAAATACTTAGTATTGGAACATCCCACAAATCTGAATGTGGTTTCATTTAATGCTTGCCTATAAAAAAAATGTGGGCAGTATTCATTATTTTTAGGAATTTATTAAACCACGTGATGATGAGTTCAATCATCACTTTCTTTTATCAATAAATAACTTACCTTTTCTAGATTTTGGAGTTATTCTACTACAATTTAAAGCAAACCAGTCGGGCAATTTTTGCTGCCCTAGAAGTAGGATATGATACTTGGAGAAAAGCTAAGCTCTGTGATATATCAATTGATTTGATTTGATGTTGAATTCTTGAATAAAAGGCAAAATGAGAAAGTTCCTACCCATATATAGTGATTGAAAGTTTGCTTGGTACAAACACTTATACTGAGAAAACTGTCAATCATTGTACAGTGGGGAAAAAAAGTATTTAGTCATAAACCAATTGTGCAAGTTCTCCCACTTAAAAAGATGAGAGAGGCCTGTAATTGACATCATAGGTCGACCTCAACTATGAGAGACAAAATGAGAAAAAAAATCCCGAAAATCACATTGTCTGATTTGGAAAGAATTTATTTTCAAATTATGGTGGAAAATTTGGTCAGTAACAAAAGTTCATGTCAATACTTTGTTATACGTCCTTTGTTGGCAATGACAGAGGTCAAACGTTTTCTGTAAGTCTTCACATGGTTGGCACACGCTGTTGCTGGTTTGTTGGCCCATTCCTCCAAATCTCCTTTAGAGCAGTGATGTTTTGGGGCTGTTGCTGGGCAACATGGACTTTCAACTCCATCCAAAGGTTTTCTTTGGGGTTGAGATGTGGAGACTGGCTAGGCCACTCCAGGATCTTGAAATGATTCTTACGAAGATACTCCTTCGTTGCCCTGGCGATGTGCTTGGGATCATTGTCATGCTGAAAGACCCAGCCAGGTTTCATCTCCAATGCCCTTGCTGATGGAAGGAGGTTTGCACTCAAAATCTCACGATTAGAGATTGGCGAATTTCTCAAAAATTCGATTCGGTCACTTCGCCGAATTTTCCGACAAAAATAAATTCGGTCCGAATTACTTCGGCACGAATCGCGTTAAAAAAAGCAGCTATTTCCAGGCTGCACGAGCCTGCAGGGTGCTGTAGAAAGTTGTGCCATGCTTAAATATGCAGAGGGAGCTTGGTTTGGGTCTTCATACAATGTTGTGTTTTAGTATGACACGCAGATGACTGCTGCCGCTCTTAGATCTCTTCACTATAAAATTCCCTGGGCACTTAAGAGGGCAAAACTGACAAAAAAACACAAGGGTGAAAGTAGCCAGATAAAGTCAGGGCAGCGAAAGCTGGAAAATAAAAAGCTGAGAGCTCAGGTGGCAACATTAGGGACAGAGTAGGAGGTGACGGCGGCAGCCACAGCGCCATGAGGTCAGGCAGTGGCACAATGACATTTGGAGGTGGCAAAACAGGAGGAAGCCACGAATGGCACAACGACGAGAGCGGAGGTCACGGCGGCAAGCAGCATGAGGTCAGGCAGTGGACAATGACATTCTGGCGGTGGCATAACACGAGGATGCCTCAGAGTGGCACAATGTCTGATAGCGGAGGTCTCGGCGTCAGCAGTTTAGGTCAGGCAGTGGCACAATGACATTCTGGAGGTGGCAAAACAGTATTAGGCCCAGAGTGGCACAATGATACAGTGTGGAGGTCACGACAGCAGCGCATGAGGTCAGGCTGTGGCACAATGACTTTCTGGAGGCGTCAAAACAGTTTTAGGGCACAGAGTGGCTCATCACACAGTGTGGAGGTCACGGCGGCAGCAGTATGAGATCAGGCAGTGGCACAATGACATTCTGGAGGCGGCTGCTAAACAGTATTAGGCCACAAGGGCACAATCACACGTGTGGAGGTCACGGCGGCAGCAGTATGAGATCAGGCAGTGGCACAATGAAATCTGGAGGCGGCAAAACAGTATTAGGCCACAGAGTGGCACAAACACACAGTGTGGAGGTCACGGCGGCAGCAGTATGAGGTCAGGCAGTGGCACAATGACATTCTGGAGGCGGCAAAACAGTATTAGGCCACAGAGTGGCACAATGATTTCAGTGTGGAGGGCACGCAGCAGCAGCATGAGATCAGGCAGTGGCACAATGAATTTCTGGAGGCGGCAAAACAGTTTAGGCCAAAAGAGTGGCACAATCACACAGTGTGGGGGGTCACGGCGGCAGTAGTATGAGATCAGGCAGTGGCACAATGAAATTCTGGAGGGCGGCAAAAAGTTTAGGCCACAGAGTGGCACAATCACACAGTGTGGAGGTCACGGGTGGCAGCAGTATGAGGTTAGGGAGTGGCACAATGACATTCTGGAGGCGGCAAAAAGTATTAGGCCACAGAGTGGCACAAAACAGTGTGGGGGTCAGGGGCGGAATAGGCAGGTGGACAATGACTTTGGAGGC
>JAODAL010025363.1:0-58769 GCA_025379985.1 Phyllomedusa bahiana
TTGCAAACATTTTCCCACAGTCCAAGCATTCTCATTTTACTTACCAACCTTTTATGTGGCACAGTATCAAATGCTTTAGAAAAATCCAGATGTATGAAATCCAATGGTTCACTCTGATCCAGTCTAAAACTAAGCTCCTCATAGAAGCTGATGAGATTATTTTGACACGACCGATCCTTCAAAAAACCGAGTTATAAATTTATTTTCAGTGAGCTACTCCAGGATAGTAATTTACCCAGAACAGAGGTTAAACTTACCAACCTATAGTTTCCAGGATCACTTTTTGACCCCTTTTTGAATGTTGGCACCACATTTACTATGCACCAATCCTTTTGAACATACCCTGTGATTATACAGTCAATAAGTATTAAGAATAGGGGCCTGTCTATCTCATTACTTAATTCCCTTAGGACACTGGGGTGTATACCATCACGACCTGGTAATGACATATTGGTCCTTCATTTGGGGGGTAACAACTTAGATGCCTGCCCCTTGAAAGAGCTAGTGAGAGACATTGGGTATGACCTGTTGTGCTTTTGGTCCTTTTTCCACATGTGATCACAGTCTGGGTGCTGGGTTAAATCGGTGGATAAACTGAACAGGGCCAGGATAAAATGGAACAGGACTGTGTCAGCTTTTGTGGCTGGGGATCTTCAAAAATTGAGGAATGGCAACCTCATTGGCTTGCTGCACTCCGGCTACCTCTTTTAAACTGGTGCAGGATAATTCACTAGCAGGTTCCTACCACTCCCTGAGATGTTGTAGTCTGAATAGACTCCTAGTGAGGTAACATGTTTAGTGTTAGGGACTCACCTGTACTGGGATCCCCTTGACGCTATTGGGAGGTGAGCTTAATACAATCTTTGATCAAAAACTGTAAACTGAGTCCCAGGTTTTTCATATTTTCCTTAGCAGTAATGCATTTCCAATATTCCTATATACCTTGATGTTCTACTTAGTTTTTAGTGTGCCACTGATATTTGTATTAGATTTGTGGCTAGGGATGGCAGGGTGTTTGTTTGGCACTTTGATTTGGAGGCAGGAGAAGGAAATTTTTGGCTGAACGATGTACACCTGAATGCTGAATGCTGTGGGTATTGAATTGTGGGTGTTAGTTATCCAGGATGGAGTGGAAAGAGCATTGGTGCTGTGGGGTGACTCACAAGTATAAGTTGCCATGTCATGCTTGCAGTGGTGTTTGGGAGTACTTGGAGCTGATGGAAAATGGTGGGGGGAGTCATAACGGTTATGGACCCCCAAATTTTATGGTGTACAGATTTGGTCTGGCGATGGTGGGGCTCTTTCAGGGTGAGGTTCCTGGGAGTGGGTACACAATTTTAAGCCAACGGTGGTGGTTTTTAGTGCCCCAGAACTAGAGGCGATGGTTGGGGTATTCCATCAGAGGAGTTATGTTTAAAATATGCCAGAGCTCCATGAACCTTAGCCCCATTTTTCCTATTATGATTGATGTTTTGAATTGTGATGGTTGTTTTTTGGCAATTTAATTTAAGAAAAAGATTATTTATATATTTGAATTTTGTTTAATAAAATGACTGCTGTGGCCATTTCTATCCAAGCTTTGTGTCTGTGTCTTTCTTAGGGTTGGGAGGTGGTGGAAAGTTAGGGGAGGCTTAGATAGGAATGTTTTTATAGTTTGACTTAGCCACGGAATCAGTGATGCATAAGGTTATGTAAAATTAATGTTATTTTCTTCTCTGTAGCAATTCATGATTTTTTTTTCTTTTGTTTATTTTGCATAACATGGTAATTTACCGGTAAAATAAAAAATGGCTTCATCGTGGTCCTCCATCTATGTACATATTATGTTTTTTCATCTGAGCCTATGACAGGACACACCTGTCAAATAAAAGTAATAGCAAAAATTCAATTGAAATCATGTGTCATTATGGAATCCTAAAAATGAATGGAAAAGGGTATCTACAAACACATAACTCAAACAACTTATTTCTTATTTTCATAATTTTGTGAGCATAATCAGACCAGCATGAACAGTGATAAGATTATAGGTGAGGCTGACCTGTCCTTGGATTTATCACTCATATGGAAACCCATATGGAAACCTCTGGGAATAGTAAGTCGATTCGGGGCCTATCAATGAAGAAACAGAGTTTTCAGTCAAGCAGCTCTTAATTCATGCCAAGTACTATAGCAAGTCTTTTAGACCAGAAGAGTCTTAGTCTATTGTTGGATACCTAAGGATGAGGAAGGTTCTAGGAAAAAACACTTGAAACGGTTGACTATTTGAAGGTACTTTGCTTGTACTTTGCTGGTGATAGTGTGATAGGTGGTGATAGGTGATTTGCTGGTGATAGCTGGTGAGTACTTTGCTGGTGATAGCGTTTGGCTTGAGCTAGTGTACATTGTATAATTTTTGGATTACCTGTATTCCTGACCTTTTGCCTGCCTTTTGACCTACGTTTTCTTCCTGTCATTCGCTACTGTTTTCCTGGCTTTGACCCTTTTCTGCTGAGTATCCTGCTATTGTGTTTTGTCTGTCTTGTCTGTTTGGTGTTTGCCCTTACTCAGGGTAAGGACTACCACCCAGTTGTCGCTGACTTCTTAGGGTTGAGTCGGTAAACAGGCAGGGACAGCCTTTTGGGACTTAGCACTAGGGCGCACTATCTGTCTGTCCCTGTAGAAACTAGGGTTCCTAACAGTCTGCCTTCCAGTTTTTAATTGCCAGTTTTTAAGTGACAGCTTTTGAAGTGAGAATGAATAATTATGCCAGTCTTGGGACAGAAGTGGGCAGAAGGGCCTGGATTTGTCACCTTTCTTGTGAGCAACCAGTCTTTTTAAACTTCACCTTATTCACCATGCTCAGTGTTGCAATCTATCTTGCAGCCATTTGCCTCCTATCCTACCAACCAGTCGTGTCCCTGAGAATTTTTCCACATCAACTTCTCCCTCCTTCCCTCACACATGTATACATCCCATACACTATTTACCTTCTTCAACTACCCTTTACCACCAGTTTTCATAGTGTGACCCAAACGTCGCTCATGCACATCACTCAGCCATCTAATGTAATCTTTTTATTCTACTGCTTCGCGTTGCAGGAGATATCTCTCCCAACCCTGGCCCACCCTTCTTTACTGTTAATCCCACCTCCTCTTTAGCATCCCTCAGAAACCCTGCTAATCTGCATAATATTCATTGTTCATCTTTTCATACCCCTTTTAAGTGTACGTCTGGAACTCCTGTTCTGTTGGTAGCAAACTCACTGCTGTTCATGACCTTTTCCTCTCTAGCTCACTCAACCTGCTAGATCTCACAGAAACATGGCTCCATCAATCTGACACTGCTTCCCCTCCAGTTCTCACCTATGGTGACCTAAACTTCACGCACACCCTCAGATCTGAGAACAGGCAGGATGGAAGAGTTGGCATACTTCTTTCTCCACACTGCACACACTCCTTTGAGGTACCCATATTTTCTCAGCTATTCTCTCTAAGAATAGCTCACCGCACCAGTTTCTGGATGACTTTGCTGCATGGTTCCCTTAAATCTTTCCTACTGAAATATCCACTCTCATCCTGAGTGATTTCAACATTCCCATTGACGACTCCATATATCCTAAGACTTCTCAGTTTCTTTCACTAACATCTTCTCGTGGCCTCTCGCAATCTACAGATCCTCCCACCCACAAGGATGGGAACTCGCTTGATCTGGACTTCTGTCGTCTCTGCTAAATTTCTAACTTTAATAATTCTCCTTATTCACTCTTTGATCATAACCTTATCTTCCTCGATATCACTAATATCACTCAGCCTTCTCTGGACACACCTGCCCATAACACATTCGAAAATCTCCGCTCCATAAACACTAAGGAACACAGACACTGCACCTTTCTCACTATCCACAGAAGCAGACGCTGGTAGTCTTGGCACACACCTCAAGCTCACTTTCTGCAGCGATGTTCCTGGTGTGCCGAATGTCTGTGGAAAAACCACCTGCATACTTTCTCCATTATAAATTCATGATTAGGACTTACCACAATACCCTTCACCGTGTCAAACAAGAATATTTTACCTTCCTCATAGCAAAATTACACAATAACCCAAAACAACTGTTTGACACTTTCCATTTCCTCCACAGGCCAAAAGCTTAGACCCCGGTCACTGACCTCTGTGCTGAAGACCAGGTCATTCACTTCAAAGAGAAATACAACAGTATCCGGCAAAACATCATATCTCAGTCCCCTAGTTAACATTTCAAATGATCTCCCCATAGCTAAATCTCAGGGAAACTACTCATTATTGCTTATTCTGGCTCTCTTTGCAGTGTTTGACACTGTAGATCACAAACTTCTCCTCAGAATGCTCAGTGCCATTAGCCTCAAGGACACTGCTCTCTTTTGGTTCTCATTCTATCTCTCTGACCACTCTTTAAGTGTCTCATTTGCAGGTTCTAATTCATCACCTCTTCCTCTTGCTGTTGGGGTTCTTCAAGGATTAGTTCTAGGTCCTGTCCTCTTTTTACTCTAGATAGCCGATATTAGACAAACCATCAGCAGATGGCTTTCAGTACCATCTCTACATTAATGACATTCTACACCTCTTCCAGTGACATCACCCCCACCCTGCTACAAAACACCAGTGACTGTCTGCTGTCTCTGATATCATGTCCTCTCTCTATCTCAAACTAAGCCTCAATAAAACTGAATTGTCATTCCACCATCTACTAACCAATCCCGCTCTGCTATTTCTGTTTCCATGTATGGTGCTACCCTAACTCTTAGGCAGCAGACCCACTCTCTTAGGGTAATACTAGATTCCTTCACTCCCTACATTCAATTCCATGCCTGCTCTTATCACCTGCACCTTAAGAACATATTCAGAATCTGTCCTTTGCTTACTGTGGAAACAACTCAGACTCTTATCATTGCTCTAATACTTTCTTGTCTTGATTACTGTAACTCCTTGCTTATCGGTAGAGATGGGCGAATTGATTCTAACTAAGTGGAATTCGTTTAGAATTTCAGGAAAACTTTGATTCTGCGCGAAGGTGAAGTTTAGGGTGATTCGTGTGAACGAAGCGAGCAAATGGCGTTACATGGGGCAGAGAACTCTGGGAGGAATAAAGGAACACCCTCAATGACATGTGCAGACATGAAGCCAATCAGCGACCGGGGGGCTTCTGTGATGTCACAGCCCTATAAATACGGACGCCATTCGCAAACTTCTCACTGTCTGTACTGGCATAAGTATCTAGCTGCTGCTGCTACAGCACTATATTGAACATATTATAAAACACACTCGTTTTATCAGCGACTGGGAGGAAAGTCCATTACAAGTTTTTGTCATTTGCACACTTGTTACTCAAGCAGCGTTATTATCTATCTGCTGCTGCACTATATTGCACTCATTATAAAACAAACTCGTTTTATCAGCGACACAGGGGAAAACCATAACAAGTGTGTGTCATTTGCACACTTGTTATTTAACCAGCGATATTATTTTCTTGTAGTTTGTGGGGTATTCTCCCTAAAGTACAGGGTGGGTGTAATTCTGTCCCATATATGCCTAATTTACATCTGGTTGTTCTGTAGTGTATTTAATTCCCAAGGCTTAATTTAACCCCTTGATTGTGGGTTAATTTGCACTAAAATATAGGGGGTCTTTTTTTATTTTGTCCTAATTTACATCTGGTTTCTCTGTACAATATTTCAAACACAAGGCTTAATATAACTTCTTGATTGTGCGGTAATTTGGACAAAAATACAGGGTGTCTTTACTTTTTTTTCCTCTATACGCCTAATTTTTAATCTGTTTTTTTCGTACAATATTTCATAAACAGGCTTAATAGACTTTTTGGGGTGGGGGTAATTTGTCAAAATTCAGGGTGTCTTTTTTTTTTGTCCTCTATAGCCAAATTTACATGGGGGTTTTTTGTATGATATTCAAAACACAAGGTTTTACTCTAATTCTTAATGTTGGGTAATTTGTACAAAAATCGGGTGCTTTTTTTTTTGTCCTATGTACCCCCTAATTTCTTCTATTTTTTCTGTGGGTATTTCTACAAAAGGCTTAATCTAACTTCTTGATTGTGCGTAATTTGGACAAAAAAAAGGGTGTCTTTATTTTTTTTGTCCTCTGTACGCCTAATTTACTTGTTTTTTCTGTCATATTTCTACCAAGCTTAATTAACTTCTTGATTGTGCGGTAATTTGGACAAAAAAACGGGTGTCTTTACTTTTTTGTTCCCCAAATTGCTAATTACATTGTTTTTTTTCTGTACGTATTTCATCCAAAAGTTAATCAAAATTCTTGATTGTGCGGAAATTTGGACGGGAAATACAGGGTATTTTTGGGAAAACCAAAATGGGAACGTCATGGGAGTGGTGGAGGGTGGAACAGCATTGAAAACCACGGGTGGTAATGAGGAGTGGTCATTTGGCAGCAGCATAGTAGGCCACAGAGTGGCAATGACGATTGGGAGGGGTGGCCCCAGCAGAAATGATTACCCACAACTGGCACAAGTACACGTGTCACTGGCCAAAGTCCGCGGCTTCGCCGGGAGTTGCCCCAATGTCTAATTTTAGGTGGGGGGCTAGGTGCATAATGAGGAGGGGCAGAAACAGCAACTTTAAAGTAGAGAGTGCATGGTGACTACCCTGGAGATGCGCATGAGGAGCCTGAGTGGTGGGGTGACAGCAGCATCAGAAGACTACAAATGCCGTGAGAGTGGGGAGGTGGGTGTCAATACCAGTCCTGGTAAAGATGGGGGGGTGAAGGAGCAGGGGCGCGTTTTGGGGATCAGGGGGTGGCACATCAGAATAGTGTTGAGGAGGTGCCAAAAAAACCCGGGGGTTTTTCAGGGTCTGCTCAGGTGTGCTCTGGTGGGTTTTAAATCATGGGGTAAAAGAAAGTTTGTTCATCAACAACTCCGGGACCGGTTGGGTGCTGAGGGACGGTATGTCCAAAACCCTTTCATCCACAGCAACCGTGGCAGGGTACATGAGCGTGAGAACCCCAGTCAGACTGCTAGGGGAGGCTTTGGTGCAGATGGGAGGGCCAACGATTACTAGGATGCTTATAGTCTTGAGTTTGTCCTCGTTCGCAGGTGAAAAAGGCCCCTTTGGGATCGGTAATGAGGGTCCCAAAATGGTGGAGAGCAGAAGTCTCCCCCTGGGATGGTGAAATTTTAGCTTCACTAGCCGGCAAATCAGCAGCAGGGGAAACTGGGAAGTGATTGGGGATTCAAAAGCAGAAAAAGAATCAGCGGCTCACCCTTAATAAAGAATTTCTTTATTCCAAACACGGATAAAAGAACCGGGGATGGGGCCGCCGCCAACAACTACGATTTTGTTTTGCACGTGAACGCGCTTTCTCAGTGGTCACTTCCTGTACACCCGAGAAAGCGGTTCACGCGGGGAAAAGATCGTGGGTGTTGGCGGTTTTGGGCCATTATCCGTCTGTTGTTATGCGTGTTTGGAATAAAGAAAATGTTTTTCAAATTGGTGAGTGCCGCTGATTATTTTTCTTTTTTTTGGTTTTAACTGTTTCTCTTAAGGGTGGCACCCCCAAAAATTTGCAGGGTGGGGTTTATGTGTGCAAATAAGTGCGCCGGCTTTTATTAACCATTGGTGCCCTCCCTTTCGTCCTTGTGATTGACTCTAAGGGTTCCCTGCCTTTCTCCATGTTATGCACGGGTGTTTGGTCCGGGCCCATCTTCCCAAACCTCCGGCTGCTCTGTCCTTCCGTCACCTGAAAAAAAAAAAAAACTCTTTTTGTCAGACACTGCTTGTGCCATGTTTAAATCCCCAATTCAGCCCCCATGGGGCTCTTTGGCGCAAGTGTAGCGCCCCCCGTCTCGTCCCTGACCGAAGATTTTGTAGCATCTGTTCCAAAGGGAAAAAGCAGTGGAAAGAGTTATTTATTCCCTAGTCTGGTGACTGACAAATAAAAATGGCCTCCTCAAAGGGGCCCGAGCAAACGGCAGGTGCTTTTGATCTTCCACTGGCTGAAAAAATTGCCGGGGGTATCCTGTCCCCTTGGGTATCAAAAAATCGTTAATGCCCTTTCTATGTTCATCAATTTTCCCCCGTCATCAATTTCCCTGTTCATCAATTTCTCCCTGTTAATATTTTATTCCTGTTCATCTTTTTTCCCCATGTTAAAAAAATTTTCCCTTTTTATAAATTTCTCCCTTTTTAATATATTTTTTTCCTGTTCTTTAAAATTCCCCCCTGTTCATAAATTTCTCTATTTCTCTGTTTTTTTTTTCTCTGTTCTTTTCTAGCTAAAGGGGGGGTTTTGTGCTTTGGGAGGTGTAGAAATGGCCGAAAGTGTTTTGCTGGGTTTTTCCTGGCGTTTTTGAATAGTGCAGAGTCCACCACTTAAAATGGGGAGTGACAGCAGTACCCCCCAAAATTTGGACTGGAAAAGGGGTAAAGGCTTTTGCACCCTAGGGATGGTAGGACACATACTGTTTGTTTTTGGGTTCAATTTTTTCTGGGGGAGAACGACTTTTTGGCCCCCATTGAGTGCCGGGGAGCACCCCGTATCTGGAATGGTAAATGATGTAAAAAGCAGGGGTTGTTTTTGGTTTTTAAGGGGTTTTAAAAGTTTTGGGACGGGGCCCTAAAAATTTGGGGGCGTCCCCCACTGGGTGCTGCTGTGTTGGACAGGATGGAAAAACCACATCTGGAACGTTTCTCCCAGGCCCTGTATGGTGACCTGCATGATTTTTTTTTAAAAAGGGCCCGTGGTACATGGTTACTGTTTTTTTTCGCCCCAAAGATTTTTTTTTTTAACCCTTTGTTCGCCCCCTCTGGTTCCCCTTTGTCAAAAAACTTCCCAACCCCGGGCAGGTACGTGTTCTTCCCCCAAGGGCCCACTTGCTGACTTTTTTCCCCCACTGCCCCCATTTTGGGGCCCTTTTCCGTCTTTCTGGGCCCTTCCCAAAGTTTTGGGGGTCTGTTTGGTGGCCTTTTGGGTTTCCCCAAAACCTCCCCCTGCTGCCCCCTGCGACTCCCCGGCCCACAAAAACCAAAATTTGCGGGCTGCCCCCACTGCCTGAAAACGCAAGCTGCCGCTCTCTTCTCCCCAATGAAAAATTGTTTGAACCCCTTTGGGTTTCCAGAGCCGGGCGACGGGGTTTATTTCAAAGGTAGGCAAACCCCGCCTTGTGGGGGCATTTTAACCCCAGGCGAAAAAAGGGGGTTTGAATGAGGCATGTAGTGGGCTGAATTTTCCTTTTGGGGGGCATTTTTATGCATTTTTTTTAACTAGGGCACCAGAATGCCTTGTCCCACCCTTTGCTTCCCCCGGCTTTAAAAGTTTAAAGATGGGGTTACATGATTAGGGGTTTCCCTAAAAGGTGTCGCTGTCCCAAAGTTTCCATCACAAAATTAACCCCCATTGAACTCCCCCTCATCATTTAAACCTTTCCTTTCTTTCCCTTGGGCCCCAACCCCCTGTTTGTTTGCCCACTCCCCTCAAATATTTCGTCTAAATGTACGTGGCGAAAGAGGGCCTGAGCACATAGTATTTCCCTCTGGCGTGGGAACCGAACAGGAAAAAATTTGGGTTGGGGAAAGGTAAAGGGCCCCTAAACCTGCCCCCGGGGCCCTTTGCCAACTAAAGTTTGGGGGCCCCTGAAAAAACCCCCTTTCGACTCTTGGCTGGGGGTTGTCAAAATGTCATCTAGGAAGAAAGTGAAATGACTAGTGTGTTTTAAACACAAGGGGGCCGCTAGATGATACCGGAAGCTGTGGCCTCGCAGAGTGACCCCTGCTGTGAAGTCTCTTTACTGTGCTGCGACCTGTGCTGGCTCCAGGAACCTACTATTGTGTTCTTTAACGCTATTGTAGGATCTTAGCCCTCAGCTTTTTTTTTTTCCCCCATTTCATTTTACTTTATCAGGTGGTTCCCGGGTTCAGGGTTTTTTGGGTTTTAGTTTTGCCCCTTGAAAATGCCCCCGGGGAAATTTTAAGAGTGAAAGCATTATAAGAGTGGGGGCTGTCTATGCATGTCATTTCTAAAACCCGAGGGATTGTATTAAGCCAAAAACCCGTCCCTATGCATATTTGAGCAGGGGACAAAAATTCTTTCAACACCCTAACAGGCTCTCTGCAGCCAGGAAAAAAAACTGTTTTTTAAAGCGATTTGCCACAAAAAATTTGGTTCCCAAACGATTTTTTGTGGGGTTATTCGGCAAAAAAGGCAAATCCCAATTTTTTTAGGGAAAATTTGTCCATCTTACTTTTTTGGGGGCCGAACCCCAAATTTTTTTGTTCGTTCGGTAACGTTCTAGTTTGACATGCCATTTTCAGTTTTGTTTTCAGCGGGGGTTTTCTTCTTTTTTTGGGGCCAAAACTAAATCACCTTTATGCACTTTTTGGCAGCATTCAATCAGAGAAGGGTTTTAAAAATGTAATTTGCCCGAGGTTTTTGGACTATTGGGTGCTAAAATCACCCTGACCATTTTATATATTTTATTTCACTGTATTGCCCTTTTTAAATGCCAAATTTTCCCAAAAACTCACTCTCTGGGACTGGGGCAGACTGCTTTAGTTTAAATTTGATAGAATTTTCCTCTCCTTTTTCTTCAAAAATTAGGGGTTTTGGTTTTTGCTGGTGAATTTTCCCCCACACTGAAGTTGTAATTTGGCAACTTTTGCGGGTAAAATTTTTTTGCCCAACTCTCATTAATTTCATGGATATAAAATTTTAAAGAGTGCTTGGATTTGGGTAAAACATAAATCAGTTTCCCCCAAAAATTCCCTTTTCCCGTTTTGGGGGTTCAGTATTTGTATAACACCCATCTCCCCAAAACTTCCCATGTGTCAAAGAGGCTTTTTTGGGGAAACCCCGGATGCGGGCCCCCTTGCAGCTTTTTAACCCCTGCTCCTCCTTTGTATGCCCCCTGCTTGCAAGCTGTCCTCATATATTCATTTAGCCATTGAAAGAAATGAAGTATTTTAGCCTCTCAATTTTTTTCTGTCACTCTTAGAGCCAAATTTTCCTCACTAAGTTGTTCCATGTATCCAGTTTACTGTTATGGATGGTAATTACAGCTTCTCCTCACCTGTATAGGTATAAAAATTACCTAGAACATCTTCTACCATTGACTTTATGATTATTTAGTTCTGTTGAATTGAACTTGAAACTTGAAGATTGGAAATGGGAAGGTTCTAATCTAACTAGAACTTTTTACTGTTCGCTCATCTCTACACTTGAAATGTCTAGGGCAGCCCATCAAATTGAATAGTAGAGGCATTAAAAATTGACGGTAAGCCAGCAGCGTGTATTTTGCATAATCTCAACAGTGATGTATTGTGACTTTTTTGCATACTGGTTTGAACTGGCACTTATCCAATGTGCAGTTCCTTACTAGTCAGCTGCTACCTAGCTGATGGGTGTGGGAGCAGCTGTTCATTAGCTATCTGCACCTGCTAAATTTTTCCCGGGTAGTATTGTGGCTTATACTGCCCTCTACTGGGATTAGTTCATTGCCCAGGTATTGAACTGTAAAAGTATGGCCTTAAGTTTGTACCACTTTAATTTCCTGCAGGGGAGAGGAAAGAGCATTGCTCTTTTACCTATTTCTTTATCTGTTGTGCTATCTGTTAAATACAAGCTCTAAATCCCAGAAAAATTATCTGGTTGTAATGGCTATTTCAGCAGAGGGCACAGAAGGAGGTTATGATGGAAATAATACCATTTTATTACAATGTACCATTCTAGTCTATAGACCACTAGTGCCTATTGGTAAATGCAGCAGAGTGTCCTGAATCTGTGCAGGGCACAATTAAATCCCATGACTATCAAGACATTCTGCAGTGAAATGCTGCCCAGTGTCAGAAAGCTTGGTCTCAGTCACAGATCATGGTTCCTTCAACAGGATAATTGCCCAAACCTCACAACTGAAAACATCAAGAATGGTTAAGAGCAAAGCATTGGACTGTTCTGAAGTGGTGACTATAAGCTCTGATCTAAATCCTACTGAATATCCATTTTTAGGAGCTGAAGCATGCTATCTGGAGAAGGCACCCTTCAAACCTGAAACAGCTGAAGCAGTTCTCTCATGGGGAGTGGGCCAAAATACCTATGGACAGTCTTATTGCGAGTTACAGAAATTGTTTCTTAGCAGTGATCGCCTCAAAAGGTTGTACAACAAAATATTAAGTTAAGTGTGCTAAAATGTATGTCCATTCCAGTTTCATTATTTTTTACTTTTTGTTTGAACCACAACTCAAGAGCATTGTCTGATTTATGTTAGTTGATTTTCAGTAAATTTGAATCTGTTATTATTGTCAGTTTCAGGTTATTTTGGTGACCATTGTGTTTTTGTTTCTTTATCGAAAGGGTACCAACAATTTTGTCCACATGTAAATCACTGTACCTGAGGTATCTCTTTAATATAAGAAACTAGAAAGGGGAAATGGGCTACACCAAAAATTTACCTTTAAGATAGTCCACCTACATAATTATCAATAATTACAATTGGGGTAATGGATGATTCTATGTGTAAACTTTTAGAAAAGATGTCACATTTATTTACCTACTTATTAGGCTATTGCATATGATACTGTTGAAAAGTTCCTCAATTCTAATTCTAATTCCTCAATAGCAGTTTTTCCTTAAAGGGGTCTGTCTGTTAACATATTCCCTTTAACCCCAGGATGTACCTATTTTTCTTGTAAGGGCTAAGAAGAGTATAGAACATGCTTGCTTACTGAGCCCATTCCATGCATGGTGGGTGCTGACTGTTAGATACAGCCGGCACCTGACGCAAGCGGTCACAATTGGAGACAGCTGAAATCCCAGCCATTTAACCATTTACACGCCACTGTAAATGAGATTTCCTCCTATACAAGGTGCCATAACAGGGTGCCATTCAGTTGCCATGGCAGTCGGGAGCCTTATAAAGGTCTTCACGGCTGCTTTGTTTATAATTCTATTCCACACAATTTAATCCCTATATACTGCAGTAAATCAGAAAAGTAGAACAATTATAGTTCTTGAATGGCAGGGGAGAGGGGGAATGGAAATAAAAAAATGAAAATAGGTTGGACCCTAAAGGCAACATGTATGTATTTTGGCACCCAGGCGGCATCTTTTTGCACGCATTAGTAGCTTAGAAAGTGCCTGAATTAATGAACCTGTTCTACTACTGCTAGAGGTAGCGCTTTCTAGCTCCAAAAGAACAAATCAGGCTCAGGTAAACCACTTTTAACTCGGTCTACCCGTTCCAGCAGTAATGCAGCAGTTTTACCATCCTACAGTCATAAATGTGTAGAATCATACAGTTGTGGTGCGACACGCCTCCAGAACGCCCCCACATATGAGGCACATTACAAAATGCAGCGGGCGCCCGATAATGTGCCTAATTTTGTAGTGTGCCTGCTCATACATCCAGAGAACAGGGCTGCACCAGTTTGTGGGCTGAAGGGACGCCCGTATATACATGTCGACCTAAGAGGTTAAACATTAATCGGCAACTACAATTTTATGTGATGTGTACCTACATATGTGTAAAAATGTTATTTAAATTTTTATATATATACTGTATTTATGAAAAAATGCCTAGATTTCCCTTTAATTCTAAATGTGCTTAATATTTTTCATTTACATTGAAACCAATGCAATAAATTATTCTTTTTTGGGACAGAGATGTTGTAGTCACTGCTAAAGGAAAAAAAATAATAAAGTGTTCATCTAAAAATTAAAATCCCCCACTAAAGGGTATTGCCATCTCATACTTTTGGGAGGGAAATTATTTATTTTTTTAAAATTTTTAATGATTTTGTATATACTCTGTGTATCCCTTTTAAATCAAATTTTGGGAAACATTTCAGGTTTTTGGGAAAAAGGGGGTTAAATTGGGGACATGGCCCCGCCTTCTCCAATAATTGGAAAAACTTTATGGCCTGGAGGTGGGGGATATTGAATCAAGAAGGGTTTCTTTGATTCAAAAAAGGCCCCAGTAAAAAGGGGGTCCATATTTAAATGAAAAATTTAAAAAACCCAAACGTATAGGAATTTTTTTTTTTTTAAATTTAAAGATGATTGGCACATGTATTCTTGCAAAAGGGGGAAATGTTATAAAAAAGTTAGGAAATACGGGGAAATTGGGGGGCAGAAAATCCTGTATATTGAAAATGTTATATGTTTTGGGTGTTCCCCAAATGCTTGCTTTGGGAATAAACCCGAATATTTTTCCCTTTTAAATGTTTTTTAATTTTTTAAAAAACCCGATAAAAACACTGAAAAAAGTTTATTAAGCTACAACAAATGGCGGCCACGTGGGGCTCAGACAAAAGATTTGGTTATCCGGAAAACCAAAGGGACGATAATACTTGAAAGTAGAATAAGCAGCTGCCATAAATAAAAAAGGTAAGAAAATATATCTTTACCCGGTTTACTAAAAATTATTCTGTCTCTTCAAGTATTGTTTCCCCTGTCCGGGTCTCAAAGTCACTTTACTAAGTCTGATCCAAAAACTTTTGAAAAAAGATAAATATGTGAAAATTTGATCAGGGGTTTCTATATTTATGTAAATATGTTTTATGTGTTTTTGGGTCATTTTGTGTGGACGTGAAGGGGTGCATGGGGTGAGCTTTACTTTCGGGGAAAGGTTAAAAAGGTCTCATGCCCTGAAAAAAGGGGGGTTGAGGCAGTGTCCTTGGGGCTGGCTTTAAAACCCAAAGGGAAAATTTCCTAAAGGGGGGGGGAGTGAAACCCCCCATAAATTAAAGGGAAAAATAGAGCTGATAGGCTATTGAGAAAATTTGGGTTTCAGTGAGTGTTCCTGTCTTTTTGGTAGCATATAGTTTGGGTTTTTGCAGAAAATGGGGATTGATTAGAGAAATTTTTTCAGTCCGTTTGGTTTAAACCCGGGCAGACAAGGGTTAATTTAATCTGGTTTTTTGGTAGGGGGCAAAAAGGGGGGGGTTTTTGTTTAATAGTCGGGCTTTTTAAAGAGTGGGTTTTGAATTTTTAATCTAGCCCATTCAGAGGTATGTTTCTAACTAATTTGGGGGTGACGACACCAAAAGAATTTGGAACCCAGTAATGGGTAAACTCGGGGCAGTTTAAAAAAAAAAATTTCCCGCAAAAGAAATTGTGAGGGAAAGGGGCAGGAAATTAGAAAAAAAGGGGTTGGGGGGGGAAAAAATTTTTAATGGTGAAAGTTTGGAAAATTTTAAAAATTTGAAACATGATAGGAAAAAAAAAAAAAAAAAAAAAAAAAAAAAAAAAAATCTTATAGTGTGAGGTTTAATTGTCACCCTTTTTATAATGGGTTTAATTTAAAGGTTTTGATGCCATTTTGGGCCCTGGGGAATTCAGTAGTAGTTGGAAAGAATGAAAAAAAGGGTTTTTTCCCCCCATTTCTATGAATTCTGTGATCTGTAGTGCAACAGCAGGCAGGGAGCAGCAGAGAGCAGCAGCGAAGCAGCTGCCTGCTCTGATCTTCAGAAGGTGAGGGGGGAAGGGGCCAGCTCCAGATGCTCTGAGGACTTATTGTGTGATTTTTTTTCCATTACTCTGTTGGATTACTGCGAATTATCTGTGCTGAAAAATTGATGATTTTTTAGTATGTTTGTGTGTAATGATAATATTTGTGTCGGTTTAAAGTTAAATTTCTGCAGAAGATGTTTGGTTCATATTACAGGATATATTCTAGATTCAATGGTTAGACAGCAATCAAGAAAACAAAACACAGCTGTCTCTAGCAATCGTGAAATATTTTGGATGTGGAGAAATATATGCAGGTGCAGACAGGCTTAAAAATCTCATCAATATAATGTATTCATTCTTCGTTTAAAATCCAATTACAACTTGCACATATTGACGAGAGACCCATCTGCTCTATGATGGTGAGATCTAATGGAGCTAGACCGCCGACGCATTTCTGGTCAGCGTGACCCTTACTCATGGCTGTTGTACGTTTGTTAAACATTCTCCAATTTTATAGGACCTTTCATTCATGGACGTCAGTATTCTACTAATTAAAAAACACATGACTTAGCATTGTGTCTAAAAACTCTTGTATATAGCTCCACGCTGTGTCAACCTATCCGCTTTAAGGTTACCATCACGTTTAATTAGTGATAGATTGAATGTCTTTACGTATGTTTAACTGCTCCCTCGGTGCTCTAGTATCGAGTGGAAAAATCCACCCAAGCCGCTCTCTGGTAGAGTTTCCTTGTGTAGGTCTCCCTCCGCTGCGGTACTGAGCTATATACTTGTTCCTGATACACCGATAGACAGTAATTGTACTAGATCTTCCTCCGTGCACCTCATGGAGTGTTAGGATACTGCTGAGGATTTTAAATTGTTCTGATTTATCTTGCATCAGACATATGCCGTCTGATGCGCGGACTCGCAGTGGGACCGTTGTACATCCCCGCACATATTGGCAGCTCAACAACTCTGTCACAAATTATAGTGAGGTAAATCCATAACTTAGTGTTTATAAGTTAATAAAATTTTTGATTGGAAAGCATTTGTTATTCATGATAAGATGTAAATATTGTCGGATTTTTTTACATGGCTACACCATTTTTACATATTTTATGGCCACCATCCATGGAATCCTTTAATATTCAGCCATGTATTGGGTTATTTTTGGATGTGATAATACATACTTGGTGAAACACGTGACCTTATTTTGTAGGAGCGCCTTCTTGGATACAAATCTAGTTGTTATTTGAAGCATCCGTTTAATGGATTTATTTACATATGAATTGGCAGTGTGTTTGAACTTTCTTTTACTATTTGTCGCGCAACTGAACACGTGTAAAAACTGGTGGATGAAAGTATTGTGTCTTTTTGTATAAAAGCCTATTTCTATGTTTTTTGACAAAAGTTTTTCTTTCCATTTTATTTAGCTTACATATTGCTTTATCTAATAAACAATGTGGATATCCCTAGTCTCTAAGCTTAGAACAAATTGTTTGTCTCGTTTGTATTGATATTCTGCCTACTTCCTGTACTGATGTTCATTTTAGCCCTGATAAGCTCTCCTTTGGCATGTTCCTTTACTTACGTGTTTGGAGACAGGAATTTGCCCTGGGAGGGATTGTATTTCCTATGCATGGTTTTTTGTATGTCTTAACTCTAATTTTCCTCCATCTTCTCCTCCTATCAATGTGACATCAAGTTAATTTTAGGGAATTTTTTGGTTGAGTCATGATAAATTTCAATCCCATCTTGATTATTATTAATGTATGTACATAAATTCCTTTATTTTATTATCCTGCTCCCTGCAATATGAGAGACCAGAAGTCATCTATATATCCGAGTACCATATGATGCAGTTGACAAGAATGGCTGCTCCTGGATTATATAGATACTTTGTTCCAGGAAAAAAATGCAGATCTTGGATAAGAAAGGTGGAAAAAGCGAGGCTCCCATGGAGGCTCCGCAGAGACTTGTGGTAATAACTGTTGTCAAACATAAAGAAGATTATTGGCAAGTAGTATTCTACTGCCAAGTAGTAAGACAAGATTGTATTTCTCCAGTATTAATTGCTAAATCTGGATAGAATAATCGACTGCCAGACGGGAGGGACATGCGTCGTGGTGGATGCAGGGGTATAACGCCCAACCACATCACATAACTAATCAGGTCGCCCCCCGGGAGGCGTCATGTACATGATCTCCAGAGGTATTATACCAATGTTTGGTGTCTCTCAGGAAGCCCGGTAACTCCATAATCAATGGTTGCAATTGTGCATCGACCCATCGTCCCAGTTCTTCGTTCAATGAACCAAATCCCTGCAGACGAGATCGGAAAGGTGGGGGAAACACGCCCTTATGCACTTTTGGGAGTGCATGGAATAGGCATTACGGGATTAATAACATTCATTTTTTTCAGCTATTTGTGTGGTTAGTATGCCCATTTTGACTCCCTGTTCCAGCACATAACTCAAGATGTGTCTACTTTTAGTTGTGGGTTTATCTCGACTGTCTGTATGTTCGATGTATCAGGACAGCAGAGATTTAACCTCCCTTTTGTAAAGATCTCGGTGTGCCAAACAGGACTATGCCCCCCCACCCTCGCCTCTTTATCCTGCTTGTTTGATTATCATTTTATGTCGTTACTTTGTAAATTCTTGAGGGCTTTTGTTCTTGTTTAGTCAGATTATGTGTCCCCTGATAAGGGTTTGGGGTTTTTTTGATGGGTAAACTTTTTAAAACTTCCTCAATCCCGTCTTTATATTTTCCCTTGTATTTTAAATTTTAAAGGATTGGGTTGAATATTTATTGGTTAGTAAAAAGGGGCTGCTGTCCCCTACGCTATATAATAGACTTCCCCCGCCCAAATTTTGATTAGTAATGCAACCAATTTTGAAGTTTGGGGGTAATACCCCAGGCATCTTTATTTATTGTCACCATCTATTCATTTTTTTATCATTTTTACCCTTCGGAGTGAGGGTGGAAAGTTTTTTTTGGTAATTTGTTTACCAACGTTCACATCCCAAAAGGTTTTTTTATACTTTAAAATTACATGTAGGGGAAAATCCCAGACCTTTGTCTAAAACTGTTTAAAGCATTTCAGAACTATCTGGGGTGAGAGATTTATAACCCTGGTAAAAGTTCCTCATTTTCGAGTTCCCCCCCCACCCCCTTTTCCCCCCCCTTTCCCCCCCCCAACCCCAAAATCCATTCTTTGGGGGGTGGGGGTTTTTTTTTTTTTTTGGGGGGACAAAAATTTGGGGGGAAAAATTTAAATTTTCCAAAAGACAAGGGGGAAAAAATTTTGGGGAAGATTTTTTGAAAATTTTTAAAAAAAGATAATCAAAAATCCCAAAAAAAAAAAAAACCCAAAACCAAACCGTTATCAGGGGGGACAAAAAAACTGACTAAACAAAACAAAAAGCCCTCAAGAATTTTTTAAAGTAAGAAAAATTGATAATCAAACAAAGGGGTAAGGGGGGGGGGGCATATCCTGTTTGGGCCGAATCTTTTCCCAAAAGGGATTAAATTCTTGCTGCGATACATCAAATACAGACAAGTACAAATAATCCAAACTAAAAGCAGACACATCTTGGTTTTGTGCTGGGAAAAAAGGGAGTAAAATGGGGAACTAACCACACAAATACTGAAAAAAAGAATTTATTAATCCCTAATGCCTTTTTCCACATCCCAAAATTTTCATTTAAAGGGGTGTTTTTCCCCCCTTTCCCACCCCTTTCAGGGGTTTAAACAAGAACTGGGACGATGGGTCGTGACAATTTCAACTTATTTGGAGTTTCCGGGGTTTCCGAAACAAAACTTTGGGATATACCTTGGAGTCTGTTCCGGCCCGGGGGGACCCGGTTGTATGTGATGTGGGGCGTTATACCACGCATCCCCCACGCCAGGTCCCCCGGTCCCCGGGGGATTTTCTATCCAATTTAGCAATTATACTGGGAAAACAAACTTTTTACTATTGGCATTGAAAACTACTTGAAATAATTTTTTTAGTTTTACAACAAGTTTTATTACCAAGTCTCTGGAGCATCCATGGGAGCTCGCTTTTCACCTTCCTTAGCCAATATCTACATGTTTTCCTGGGAAGAAAAGTATCTATACAATCCGGAGCAGCCATTTGTCAACTGCATCAAATGGTACTCAAGATATATAGATGACTTGGTCTTCATATGGCAGGGAGAGGATAATAAAATAAAGGAATTTGTTACATACATTAATAATAATCAGATGGGTTTGAAATTTACTCATGATCACCAAAAAAATGCCCTAAATTATCTTGATGTCACATTGATAGGAGGAGAAGATGGGAAAATCAGAGTTAAGCCATACAAAAAAACCCATGCATAGGAATACAATCCTCAGGGCAAATTCCTGTCATCCCAAACACGTAGTAAGGAACATGCCAATAGGAGAGCTTATCAGGGCTAAAAGGAACAGCAGTACAGAAGCAGAATATCAAATACAAAGCACAAACATTTGTTCTAATCTTAGAGATAGGGGATATCCACAATGGTTATTAGATAAAGCAATATGTAAGGTAAATAAAATGGAAAGAAAAAAAACTTTTTGTCAAAAAACATAGAGAAGAGGCTTTAAAAAAAGACACAATTACTTTTTCCACCAGTTACAGTGTTCAGTTTGACCAAATAGTAAAGATAGTTCAAACACACTTGCCAATTCTATATGTAAATAAATCCATTAAACGGATGCTTCAAAATATCAGATTTGTATCCAGAAAGGCTCCTACAATAGGGTCACGAGTTTCAACAAGTTTAACACATCCAAAAATAAGCCCAATACATGGCTGAATATTAAAGGATTCCATGGATGTGGCCATAAAATATGTAAAATGTGTAGCCATGTAAAAAAAATCCACAATATTTACATCTTTCATGAATAACAAATCTTTTCCAATCAAAAATTTTATTAACTGTAACACTAAGTTTGTGATTTACCTCATAAATTGTGAGAGTTGTAGAGTAAAAATTTGGGGGTTGTACAACGGGCCCATGGAGGCCCGCATCGACGGCATATGTCCGATGCAGAAAACAGAACAATTTAAATCCTCCAGTATCCAAAACCCATGGGTCACGGGGAGTTAAGTACATTACTGTAAAAGGGATGAACAAGTATATAGCTCAGTACGGGGGGGGAGACCTCATGGGGAAACCCCTAGGCAAAAGGGGGTTGGGGGATTTTCCCCCTCGTACTAGAGCACCGAGGGGGTTAAAATACGCAAGACATTCAATAACTTTTAAACGGTGGGTAGGTAACCCTTTTAAAAGGGTTTGGTGGACAGTGGGCTTTTATTTTTAAGGGTTTTAAAAACAATGCTAAGTTTAGGGGTTTTTTTTTTTTTGTAGATACTGACATATGTATGAAAGGTCCATAAAATGGAAAAAACAAGAAAACAGCCTGAGTAAAAGGGGACTGACCCCAAAGCGTCGGGGGTTAGCCATTTAGATTCACCTCATAGCAGATGGGGTTACTTTCCCCTTGTTTCAAGTGTATTTTGGGTTTTTTTGAGAAGAATAAATTTTGTGTTTTTTAAAGCCGGTCGCACCTGCAATATTTTCTCCCCAAACCAAATTTTTCACCGAGGAAAACTGGCGTTTCTTTTCGAAATGTAATAAATTTTTTTAAGGTTTTGGTTTTTTTTTCAGTAAAGGTTGGTTTTTTTTATTCATTTTTTATGTATTGGTGATAGTGTTGGGTTGTGGGATTACCATCATATTGGGGGGGGGATATAGGTATGGGGTTTGTTGCATTTTTTATTTTTGGATTTCTGGTCATGTGTAGTGGTATTATTCATTCACTAATTGGTGGTAAAATCTGGTCGGGGGTGTTTTTATTCAGTCATATGTGGTGGGGGGGGGTGGTAAGTGTTTGGGCTTTTGGAATTAAAATTTTTGCCTTGGTATTCTAGTGTTTGTAACGTTTTTTGGTAACGTACGACCTTTTTTGTGGTTTTTTACCTATCTGTTTTTGTTTGAATATTTTTGTTTTATTAAAAGTTAAAAATTGGGGGGGGTTATTTCTTGCTTTTTTTGTTTCCTTTGTGCCCCGCGATTTAGGGGGGGAGACCAAAGCCCCAGCGCCCATCTTGATTAAGAGGTTGATATTCATCAATCGTCTGTATAAGTTGAAGCGAATGGGGGGGGACAGCGAGGCAAATGGGGCCCCAAATAACCCTTTTATAGGCCCCCAACACCCCCGCCAACATGATAACAGGCTTGTATAAGTTCCAACAAATTCTCATATTTATATAAAAACCACACATAAATAGTGCAAAAAATTATACTTGCTGTTAGTAGTAGCTACATGTTGCTAATAGTGTTGAGCGATTGCGATGGCTATCGAGATCGATCGATAGTCGATAGTCGGCCGCTATCGATAAGGTTTTTCGATAGTGAGCTTCGATTATGCGCGATGACCATTCAAGTCTTGGGAGTCAAAAACACCTTCATTATTACACCCAAACAAGGTGGAAAAGTGAAATTAACACCCCAAAAACAGTCAAATGGATATGTGAATCTTAGGAAAACACACTTATGTTATAAAAGTCCAGAAAAAAAAGTACAGAACATTTCTATCCTGTTTGTACACAGCTTGACCTTAACCGATCACCCAAAATTTTTAAAAGTCCAAAAGGCGTATGATTTAAACCATCTTTTTTATTGAACTGGACATTGAAATTCTGTCGGAACGCAGCAGGGCCCCCAAACCCTGATGCCCCCCCAAAATTTTAAAAAGTGCGGAAAAAGGAGCTTTAACCCACTTTTAGTTTTATGGACTTGACTATCCCTGTCGGGCCACAGCCAGGGCCAGGGCCGGGTTCCCCGGTGGGGCGGTTTAAACCGGCTGGGTTGCTCTTTTAATTATACCGGGCGGTTAAAAGGGGCCCTGTGAGAAAAAAAATTTTAGTGTGATGCAGAGTGGGGGCCCCCGGGGGGGGAAAAAAAAAAGGGGGGGTGAGAACCCCACCCTTCCTTGTACCAGTCAATACGGGGGGTAGGCTTCCCCCTCCCTTATAGGGGGGGGCCAATTGAGTTTAAACTTGGAAATTGGTGGTTAACGCTCCTTTTTAACCCCCGGTGCCCTTTTTATCTTGGATTTTTTTTCATTTTAAACTAACGTGCTGGAGGAAATGGTCTCTGTACTTTGTTTCTGTCTGTGCTCCATACTCCTGTCCTCTGAATAACCTAATTGGTCATGTTTTCCTGTACCCCCTTGTAAATTCAGGGGAATTTTTTTAAAGCTTTTTTGTAAATGAATTTTTTTTAGTACTTTAATTCTAGAAAAACATTTTTAAAATAGGAGGAATCCCACCGTCTTTGTTTTTTTTTTTTAATTTTTTTAAAAAAATGGGTTTTAAATACAGGGATTGATGTATTTTAAAAGATCTTGCAAAAAAAAGTCATTTTGAAATATGTGTCCTTAAAGTGTCCCCCTTTTCCCTGTTTTGACAGAAAATCCCCCCTTGAGCCACTTTGAAAATTTGTAAAGAACAAATGTTTTTTAGAAAAAATTTTTTTATAATAGGCCCTGTAGTATTGCTGATTTCAAAGCAGCATGCCCCAAAAAATTATAAAAAGTTCCCCAGCCACTGTAAAAATTGTGAGGGAGAAAAAATCCCATTAGAAGCCACATTTTTTTCCCAAAGGAATTTTTTTGCTGTATTACAGACTGCCCTCAAAACCATTGACAAGCGAAAAATTTTTTAAGAAAAAAGTGAGTAAATGGAACGGTGTTGTCATGAACCCCTTGCTGTTTTTACGTTTCACAGCAAACCAGAAAAAATAAATTTTGGGGAAAAGAAAATAAAAATTGCGTAAGAATGATCATTTTTAAAAAAAAATTTTCAAGAGGAAATTTTGTTTTAAAAGGAATGTGAAGTAGGGAAAATTTGGGGCCCCAAAAATCAGAGATCCTTTCCTGATTCTTTGATGAAAGTCAAACGATACATTTTCTGTGGAAAGCGGATGGGTTTTTTGTAAAAGACTCCCCAGCTGTGCTGAAAAGGGCCGCTCGATATGAGTGGGGTTGGGGCAGGACAAAACTTATGGCGTGAGAGCCAGCTGGGCATTGTTTCCCTTTTGGATCCAGAAGTTATTGGGTCCCGGAACAATGCAAAAAATCGGTGTTTTAGAGCAGATTGCGTGCACCTGATCTTTAAGTGATTCGTGTGTTGGATGTTTTGCCCCGCTTGCTGCGTTGGTGAGGTGGTAAAAAAAAGATTGCGAGGCCCCTTAGGCTTCGCCCCCTTGCCCCGTGTGTGCTACGCCTATTGGCATCTATGCTGTCCGCGTGATGTTGTTCCCGTGACATTTGGGGATGTGAGCAGAGCAAAGATGTCTCAGTTGATAATCAGCAAGGGCCCATTCCCGATTTACTCTCTATTTTGGGGGGGTGGGGGAAAGTGCTGAGTTTTTTTTGTACCGGGGGCCCAGGGGGTTCCACCCCTAAATGTTGTTCATTTTGTGGCTTAATGGAGGTTATGTTGGAGGAAATGGGAGTTCAAAAGCATCATGTGAGAGATGGAGCCTTTATTTTTTCCCAAACTCTGGGTGAGGGGCACTAGCAAATGATTTCCTCATTTTCCTCCCCCTCAAAATTGCGCCCAAACCCCTTTTTAAGGCGGGACGTCGGTAACATCGGGGGTTAGGAAAACCTCCCCCCTCCTCCTCCCCCTGCGCTGCCTCGGCACTTTTAAACGCTTACTTGCCGAGTGATGCACCCCGAGAGCTGATGCGCCCCCTTGCCTAGCTCTGGACCCCAAACCCCTGCCCAATGAAAAAAGATGAAATTGTGAAATGTGGGCCTTTTGGTTTGACGGAGAAAAGGCTCCCTGTCCCCTCGTGTCTGTCTCCCCCTCCCCTGCTGGGGGACCTTTGTTTTTATTGTCAAAGATCGTTTCCCGAAAAAGATTTCCCAAAATGCTCATGCTGAAAGGGGGATTTGCAGACATTTTGGGTTGGGTTCTTCAAAATGGCAAAAGGTGGTGCAAAAGTCTTTACCCGCCTCCCTCTCGGTGGTTCAACACCGAGGGGCCGTACCCCTGCTTGTCAGGGCCCTGTGTCATTGTACTGGTAAAGGCATTGCGCTGCTGCCCAATGCGGGGATGTGGAGGGGGTGGATTTCAGGTGTTGCCCGTCAACAATGAGAGGAAGAGGGGAGGCCGAGTGCCTGCCAACGCAGCCCGGGGGAGAAGCAGGGTTGCGAAACGGGGAAGTGCGAACTCAGGCCTTTGGCCTTTTCGCAGGCAGTCCCGACCCCCGGGGGGCCTTTTGAAATTTTTCGGAGCAAGGTTCATGACATGTGCCCGGCAAGGGATGGCTCCGCTAGATTTAAGGGGGCCAGGATTTCGCCCTTTTTGCACACCATTTGCCGGCACAAGGTTCTTGTCCCCAGCCGCGCTGGTTTCGTTGCTTAGAGCGTCAAAGCTCCTGACCTGTGTTTGGCGGTCCCCAAGGTTTTTAAATTTTTTAAACCCAGGGCCCGGGTTTGTTTTTGGGACGTGATGAACCAGGGGAATTGGGGGAAAAGACCCCTGCCCCACCCCTGCGGTTTTGAAGAGCTTTATTTTGTGCCAAACCCTGGGGCCCCACGTCACCCCCGAGCCCATCCCCCAGTCCCCCAGTGGCGGTCACAGAGATTTGGGGCCTTGGGGCCGGGGCTTATTGCCCAATGTGTGGGGTGGTGAGAGGGGACTTTTGGACCCCAGAGGGAGAAAACGCGCGTTGAAATTTTAGATGCCACTTTGGTGGCCAGGGGGGGGGGGAGGGTTTTTTTTCTGGCAAAAAAAATTGCCTGCCCCGGTTTGGTATTGGGGGGCAGGGGGAGGGAATGACGGGGCCCGGGAAAACCCCATCTTTTGTCCCCCAGACGGAAAGGCAACTTTTCCCAAAGGAAAAAAACCTGGCAATGGGGGAACATTAGGTTTTTTGGGCTTTGGGGGTTTTGGGTTAAATGTTTTCTTTGCCCCCAAACCTGGAAGAAAGTAAGGGGGGGCTGTAGATGCGGTAGGGGTTTGCAGGTCGCCCAAAACCGGGGGGGAAGGAGAAGGGGTAGGATGGGTTTGGTGGTGTGCTGCCGGTGGGGCTGACCCCTGATATGATCTGGGGGAGAAATGGGCAGCTGGGAAGGAACGCTTGGTGGGGGGCGGAGGAGGAGGAGGGGGGGAGACAGGGGTTGTGACAGTGGTTGGGGCCGGCTTTTGGGGGTTTCCTGGCCTTTTTTGGCCAAGGTTCCCTAAATTTCCCAACTATGATTCGCTGCATGTGTTTTGACATTTTGGGTGGTTTTAACCCATTAAGGTTTTTTGCCTTCTTTAGGTTTAGGCAAAGGGGGGCTTTATGACATCGGGGTGTGTCAGGGCTTGCTCAAAAAAAGGGGCCCCGGCTTGAGGGGGCCCTGGCCTTTTTGAGGGTCGAAAAGGCGAGGGGGGGGTTTTTTTCGTGACGTGGTGGGGAAATTTTATCAGCGGCCCTTTGCAAAAACCCTTCCCTTCCCCTTTTTTGGTGGCGGGCCCTGTTTGACACTCCCCCATCGTCTTCCCCCTCGTCCTGAGGGGAAGCGCTCGCAAGAAAATTTGCGGAAAAAGCCAGGATGGTTTCCGCCAATGTCGCCCTTTATCACCCATCATAATCTTCACCCGGGGTGACTTGGTCGTTCCTGAACTTTTGAAACCCAAGAAGTGCGGGTAAAAAGAAAGGGGCCATCCCAAAGGGTTTGGGAAACCGCCGGGGGATTTTTGGCCGTTTGGGCCCGGGTTCCCTTCATCCTCTGATGGCATCATTTAATTGGGCGTCAGAGCGGGCTAAATCATCCTCTTGATTTTTTAAACCCTTGTCTTTTGCCCCCAACCGCATTTTGTCTTTAAAAGAGGTTTCAGAAAAATTGGTTACCCACAGTGGTGGGTTTACACAAAGGTTGACTTTTTGGGTGCTTCATTTTTAAACGGTTGCTGATGATGTGATGAGACATTTTTTGGCCCAAAGGGAACTGCGGGAAAGGAGGAAAGACTGTAGATGCGGGTTGTTTTAAACCCATGAAGGACAGATTGGCGACAATATTGTTATTTGATTAAGGGGGCCCTGACCCGCGATGAAGGCCTGACGGTCCTGCAATGCGTTTCCGCGGGGCATGCGTGTTGTTGCCAGCCTGGAGGGAGCCCCTTTCTCTTTTTCCCTTACCTCATGTGCACCCCCCCTTTGTTCCTTTCCCCCCCTTTGCTTTTTGTCTTTTCAGAAATATAAAAATTTGGGGAAGGTAGGGAAATTATTTTTGGGAAAAGTCTTTTTTTAAAGAGACGGCAAATCACAACTATTCTAAAAACCCCTCTAATCAAAAAAATTTTGCTGGTTTTCCTTTTTTAAACTGAAAAGGGGGTCTATAACAAATCTGGACGGGGAAAAAAGCCCAAAAAAAACACTTTTTTATGTTTTGGTAAAATTTAAAGGGTTTTTTTTGCCCTTTTAAATTTTCCCTTTGCGGGTTTGGGAAAATTTCCCTGTTTTAAAGGATTTTGGGTGATGTGCGTCAATGAAAGTGCTGGGTGTCCCAAAATTTTAAAAAAAAGCTAACTTGTTTGTTTTGAAAAAATAAAGGGTTTAATTTTTTGCCCCTTTAAATTTCACCTATGGGAAAAATAGAATTGCCGTTTTAAGATTTACGTAGATCCCTGCGTAAATTAAACAGTGCTGGGGCGAAAAAAAGTTAAAAAAACCCCGTAACTAATTTTTTTGTATGATACAAAGGTTTTTTTTTGGGAACAAAAAACCTGGGCTCCTACAAGATTGCTGGTTGTAAATTTAAGTGCAAGATGGAATATTAACAGTCACAGGTGAATGGGTTAAAAATTTAACACCTATTGAAATGTATACTGAAAAATAAAAAAATGGAGTTTTTTTCATAAAAAGAGAAAATGCAGTTTCTAGGGAAAAAAGTTTTCCCAAAAAAATTTAGGCTGCCCAAAAATCCCGGAAATTATTTAAAAAAAGGGAAACTGAAAAAATTAAAGATATTCCACTACAATGTGACACTAAGTTTTGGGAATTTTTCCATGTTTTTATAGATTGAGATTGTCTGTGTTTGATGCGGGCCCCCCCCCCCCCCGCCCCCCGCCCTGGGAAATTTTCACAGTAGATGCCCCTTTTAAAAATTTTTAGCTAACTACATAAAATGTTTTAAATCTCTAAAACTAAACCCAAATTGGAAGGATCCAGCTAATAGTTTAAAGGTTTTTCTGTGCCAAGGGTTTTGACTTTAATTTTTGCTGAGCTGTTTGGCCACAGGCAGAGCGCTGGGCCTTTTACCCTTTTAGAAGCTGGAGGCAATGAGGCTGAAACAGGGAAACATTTTTCTATTTTTAAAACGAGGGGCATGTGGGTTTTTCCCGCCCAAAGAACCCTACACAAACCCCGTCATGACGTCGCCACAACAAACTCACCCGCTCTATTTTGTAATTGATTTTTAAATGCCGCCAAAAATTTTAAAAAGGAAACGGAAAAAAGGGGCGATTTTTAATGATGATGCAAGAATTTTAACCCTTTAAATTTTTGATGATTGGAAATTTCGTTTTACCCCTAAAAACTTGCCCCTTTCAAAATTTGTCGATTTAAAAAAAGGGTCAACACTTTGTTTCTAACATAGCTGAAAAAATTTCTGCCTTTAAATCCTATGAGTCCATAAAAAGTCCACGTTATCCATGTTGCTAATAAGTGTGAGGGAAAGGGTAGATTTGGGGTGGGGGCACATTGCCCCACCTGCAAAGGGTTTTTAAAAGAGGGGCACCCCCCCCCTTTTTAAGATGTGTTTTTACCTGTCCAAATCTTTCCCTTTAAATTTGGGAAGGATTATTTTTTGATTAAACCCTTTTCCTTTCAGATAGGTTTTTTGAAATCTCTTTTTAAAAGGGTAGTATGTATAAAATTAAAAAAAATTGTTTAAAAAGGGAAAATTAAAAAAAAAAAAAAATTAATATTTTATAAAATATTTTAATATAAAATTTTTATGATTTATACTGTTTTGCACTATTAATGTGGTTTTTGAATAAATATGAGATTTCTTTGGAACTTATACAAGCCTGTTATATTGATGTTTTGATTATGAAAGGAGTGTGAGAAAGCTCTCCAGGTAGGCTGTGCAACTGTTGTGAAAAAAGCAAAGGTGGTTTTTTCCCTCCAAAAATAATTTTTTGGTTTTAAAAAAAGCCATAAAAAAAATTTTAATTTGTGGCAGAGTGCCAAACTGGACCCTTTTTTCCAAATGGGGGATTTTTTTGGGGGCTTTTAATATTTAATAATTTTTTAAAATTTTTTTTTTTTATCTGTTAGTCTGATTTTGTTCTCTTTTGAATAAAAGAAAAGTTGCCCAAAAAGTTGAAAAACCCTTTGGTTTGCCCAAAAATTAATTTGTCTTAAGCATGGGGTTTTAAATTTGGAAAAGATTTTCTGTTAAATTTTGTTGGTACCCAAAAGAAGCAAAAAAAAAAAAGGGCAAAATTTATTAAATTGGAAAGGGTTTTTTTCCCAAAACTTCCTGAAAAAGAATATTTAAAATCTATCCAGGGTTTCAAGTTTTTGTTTGTGATCGGGGAAAAAGATAACACAAAAAACGTGGGTTTTCACGGGGAAAAATAAAATTTTTACGAAACCCTAGAACTTTTTTATAAATAAATTTTTTAAAGGGAAAATTTAAAATGAAAAAAATAACATAGTGTTTTTACTGAATGGCTTAATTAAATTTTAAAATTTAATTTTATGAATTGTTTTGATTGTAAAAAATAATTTAGATAGAAGTAGAAAAAAATAAAGTTATTTGCCCCTTCCCAAATTAAAATATTGTTTTAAAAACTAGACAACCAAAAAATTTGGGAGCCTTAAATTTATTCCCTTGGTCAAAATGATTGGGTAAAATTTGGTTTAAACCCCTTTTGACTTGTATTTTTGCCCGTTTTTTATTTTTTCCTTTCTTTTCCCCCAGAATTTTTTGGCCTTTTTTGGGGAAGTTGTTGGAAATGTTGGGCCCTGCTAAATTTCCAAAACGAAGCCTGCCCTACATTTTGCTAAGATACATCCCATGTTGAGCAGTGTGCAAAAAGTGTATTAAAGGGCCCTTAATAAATGGGGTCCCGCAATTTTTGCTGTTAAAAATGCTGTGCCATAAATGTGCCATTTTTTTTTTTCCCTTTTTTCCCTTTATGTTTTTTTTGCAAAATACCTTAGTTAATGAGGGCTTATTTTTTCAAATAAAAGGGTTTTTTTTCCCTCTTACCATTTTACAAGTCAACACTTAAAAAAGGAGGGGTTTTCTTAAAAAAAATTTATTTTTAAATTTTTTTTCATAAAAAAATTGAGATTTATCTTTTTAAAAATTTTTTTTATTTTTCTTAATTTTTGGTTTCCCTATTTTAAAAAATTAAGATTAAAAGTTTAAGTGTCGATTGGGATGCTAATTTCTAAAGTAGATAAAATTACTTTAATCAGAATATTTTTCTATTACATTTGATCTATTTTTTCAATGCAGCTTCTAATTGTATTACATTCTTCTAAATACTTTGATATGGGGTAAGAAGAGAGTTAGAAATACAGTAAATTGGCAATCTTTGTGCTATTTTACTTGTGATGGCAGGTTATCATATTGCTTATTATTAATTAGCCTCTCAGTTAAGGGTAAGACTGATATTCTTAACTTTTAAATTGTATGGAAGGTTTTAACTAATGCTTCTCTGTCTTCGCTAACTCAGAGAAAAAAATACCCCAATATAAAACAATATACTTTGCAAAACATTTCACACAAAATAGCTTCAATAATTATATAGCTAGCGTGATGGCTTAATGCAAATATAAACCAAGTGATACTCCAAACAATTAGTTGCCATATTGGTAAGACAAAGAAAACAACATCATTGTTTATGAGTCATTGTGACATTAATATATATATATATGGATATAAAGGAATTCAAATCTATACAGAATTACCTTCATAAAGATGGCACATAGGGGGTGAAGACTCACCATGGCCTGAAATCCCTCAGTTGTTATTACAAGAGATAACAATTCCTCCGGGTCGACGGCCTGAATTGGAGTGTGTCGTGACGTTGTGCTCTCCCTACGGTATGCAAAATGTCAGCTGAAAGGTCACGTAACCCTATCCCACGGGACGGGAGACCAGGGAATGCGAGGGATCCCCCCACTCCCCCAAAAACCCTACGGGGGGAGAGATCTTTTTACCCACATGGAGGCTGCACAGTTCGTTAGCTTAAGAGCGGCCCGTTACAGACTTACAGCGAGGCCAGAAATCCCTTGGGTAGCAATTTTTTAGGCCCGAGAAAAAAGGGAGTTTAAATGATCAAGACAGCAGACTACCAGATTAAAGTTTTAAGATTTAATTCCCGGAGGGCCAAAAAAATAAACATTTTATAAAGGGACAATACTAAGGAAATTCGTCGGGGCAAATATGGATTTTGGTTACAACAGAGGAGAAAGATGTTCTTTTAAATGGGTTGGCTTTTGTGTTGGGCTGCAGGGGGGTAAATTCCTAGCTTTGTGGTGGGTGCTCCTGGAATGATCTGTGTTGGATACCCCACCTGCAATGAGACAACATTGGGCAAACCTCAGCTTCGGCTTATAACAATACTGGGACAGCCCACATTGCACCCCCTGTCACACCCACTTACGCCCTGGGATGGCCTGCACACTTCTCCCTCTTGGGCCCTGCCATTGTTTGGCTGGAACACAAAATGGGCCATACTGCGGCAGGGCATTGGCACAGAGCTGAGCCAGTGATACCATCAGAACCGGATGGGCCTAAGCTACAACCTGGTACCAAGCATGCCCATCCTACTTGGTTTCTAAGGCCAGCTTTGGGATTCTCTCTTCCCCTGCACCCTACAAATGCAGAAATGGCAGGTATACGTGTGGGAAGTTTCATATTTTAACATATGAAACTGGGGTGGACCTGTGATGCACAAATCTCCATAAATCCTTATGAAATATCAGTGTCTGGCTGTCTCATAGCTCCTTTGTTATCCAGGTCTGTGAGAGCCCATGTGTATTAGCCTGAACCAGGTGCTAATGAATTTAAATGAGAATTCTTTGATGCGCCAACCTCCTACTAGGATGATCTCCTCTCTGTCCTTTGTCAGCCAGGTCTGGCTGTCTCCTGCCTAATTGATGGCTTCCTTGGACATTTGTTGTGTGAATGAATGTGAGTTATGAGAGCTTCAGGGGTGGCTTGCCTTTTTTGTGTCAATTGTCCTCACAGGGTAAACCTACAAAAAGCAACCAAACTACAATGATTTGTTTAACCTATTTGGGCTCAAAACCTTCAATCTATACATCCACTATGCCTACTTATTTAGAATCCTTGTATTAAGGTTGCCGTTTCAATTTCAGTTATCAGAAATTTCAGGCACATTGCATCTCCACCATAGAATGTCACCTTTGCATTGGTGCAACTGCTAAATGGTCTTGCCTACATAGTATAGCGGACATGTACACAAGCAGACATACACTTAACCTTCAGATTTACAGTTGGAAAAATCCCTGAGAAAATGTTACTTCCCCCTCAAATCAAAAAACTATTTTGTTTGTTGAATGAATGGACAGAACACACAGTCATCCCCGCATCTAAAAGTGCCCATTGGTCTATATAACCAGGTACCCTCTTTTTTAAGCCTAGTATAATAACTATGTGTCACTGACCCTACGGGATCTACCAAGTCAATATGTTATTTGCGGTTTCTTTGGGAGTATATCCAAAAGATTAACATAAGATCACAGAATACTGCAGTATTTTTCAATAAAATTCCTCATCTCACTAGACTTGTTGTCAAAAGTAGTGACGATCCAGGCCAAACATGTCTCTTTAAGATTATTGTCCTTTGGGATTCGAATTCTCATGCGATCTTGTTTAAGAGCATTCTCAAAGGCCTCTCGTCTGACTTATCCATGATTTTGAAAGTGCCTATCTAAGTCTCTTGCCTGCCTATAGAAATTGTACAAATGGGAACAGTTCCATCCTCCCTGTAAATTTTACCCTCGGGTTATCCCTCTTTACAGGGTAATCTGGTGGTGACTTCCCAATAAAGCAGGCTGTTAGCAGATGTTGGTTTTCCATAGGTCTTAGTACTTACGTTTCTATGTAGGGTTCTATGGATCTCCACGTCCAGAAAAAATAGCCTTAATGCATCTGTCTCAAAAGTGAATTCTAGACCCACCTCATTCCTATTGAGAACAGACATAAAATTCTTCAAAGGTATCTCTGGGGCCATTCCTTAGGAAAAAATACTCTTATACTCTCTATATGTCTATAGATCTATGAAACGACTCCAGAGCAATATCCTGGAAGCCCATCAGTCATTATTGTCACAAAACACCATTATCTCCTCCCACCAGCCCAGATATAGTTGGTAAATTTTGGGGTAAAATAAAAAACAATTATGGTATAGAATGAAGTCCAACAACTAGAAAATAAAGACACCCCTTTCTCTGTGCTGTGTATACCACATACTGCAGAAATATTCAATGACCCGCAAACCCCATTTATGTGATACAGAACTATTAAGGCCTTCCACATAAAAATAGCCCAATATAAAACAATATATTTTCGCAAATCTTATTTAAATATTTACAAAAGATCCACTTAATGATAGTCACATAAATATAAGCAACAATAAAAATAGATATCCAGAGCCAGCATTCAACAAGGTCTGTTACTACTACAAGTCAAAAGGGGTAGCATAAACAACATATGCATATTTATGTATATAGGAGCTACTTACAGCACTGTTGTCACCCTTCCAGAATAGATGAACCCTGATGGGCAAAAGGATCCAGTGAAATAGGGTTAGAAAATATAGTCTATCCCTACAATCTCCCTATTAACTCTATTAAATGAAATTTAACTTGAAAAGGGTGGCCCCAACTCACACTGGTATCTCCCTATTAAGGGTCTTTGATGTCTCCAGGCTCTTGTTGACCATGTATAAAAAGCTCAATACGATATAGAATCACAGGGCAGAACAGTATTATCCAACACAAAATGTTTTTATTTACTTATTAGTAACATAATACCCCAATATAGGTTAATAGGTTGGCATAGGAGAAACACCGACTAACAGGACACTCTGCCGGTATGTGATCTTGCAATTAATGGTTTGCTATAGATAGAAGTGTGGAACATACATAAAAAACTTCCAGCATCAAGCAAAATTTTCCAAACCCGTTTCCCCTATATGATGAGGTCCATCTGGTAATCAAGTAAACAGTGATGCCAAGAATAACTGGTCAAATAGAGCGATAAACTCCAGAGTGACCCTTGACCTCTTGGCTGTTTCTATTATAATTGTTCTCCTTGTTTATGCTGTCAGTTTAGATAATGCCATGTCTTTGTAAGAAAACAGTTTTACCATACTACTTCCATGTATGGATGATGGATACAACAGTGGCCTGTGAGAAGTCCAGAGCTTGGGTTATTTTTTATTTTTTTAAACCTAACCCTACAATACACTTTCCCACAACTTTATCCCTGAGTTGTCTTGTGTGCTCCTTGGTTTTCACAACGCTTTTTGCTCACTTATCATCTTTAACAAATCTGATGCTTTAAGAAAATAGCTGTAGCTAAACTGAGAATAAATTACATACAGATTTACTCAATTTAATAATTAAGTGGCTTATAAAGGCAGTTGATTGCACGGATTTTATTTAGGTGTATTAGAGTTCAGGGGGATGAAAACATATACTATACTTTTATTTTTTTTAATTTGCAAAAGTTTGGAAAAGCACATATCATTTTCTTTCCACTTCAGAAATACTTGCTACTTTGTCTTGCTCTATTACATAAAACATCATTAAAATAAATTTATGTTTGTGGCTGTATCATTTAAAAAAAATGAACATTTCAAGTTGTATAAACGCCTTTGCAACCAGTATCATACAAAATTGGAGAATGGTGGATTGGTAAGTATTAAAAATATTCATATATTCTTTTGAAAACTTTTTTTTTCTTTTCTCTCTTTAAAGGGGTTCTGCCAGGATGTGCCTTATCTGCTAAGATCAAATGTAAACAAAGCCACCTGAGATGAGAGAGCGAGCGACACAGCCAGAGCACAGAGCCATGCATAAGGGATCGTGTGAAAATGTTCACTTAAATAATCAAACTACAACTAGTGTATTCTGTATACAAAAGACAACACCTTTTGTCCACAGCAGCTTGAAAGTTTTCATGTTCCCTGTCATCAGATAAAGGGATCTACTCAGATAATCACATTACAACTAGTGGATTCTGTAAAAAAAAACACAACATATTTCTACCCGGTGCCTTGAAAGCTTCTTCAGCTCCCTTTCATCAGATAAGAAGTATGCCCAGCCAGCAGCTCTTGTCAGGTCTTATCTAATAGAAGCTTTTAAGTAATTAAGGGCAGGTAAGGCAGTCTGTAGCTCTCTCAGGCTGCAATTTTTGTAATCACATATATTTAGAAAAGTGATTAAAAACCTATTTTGGAGGATCCCACGTCAACATTACATTGTGGCAAAACCCCTTTAACTAAAGCACACTTTGTACCACATGTATGAAAACTGTCTAGGACTAAAACTCATAGATACCAGTCAGAGCGCCCCTTTCATTTTTTCAGAGCATTATATGAAATGAAAGGGGCACTCTTGATTGGTTGCTATGGGCAACAAAGTGAGTTTTAGACCTAGAGAGCTTTCATACATGTTGCCTTTTTTAAGTTAAAGGGAATTTTAAAATTTTGTTTCAACTACAAGGAAAATATATTCCCGTTTCCAAAATATATAAATTATCAGAGCATTATGGTAGGGATAAACCCTTTAAAAGCAAAAATTGGTGGGAGAGGGGCTTAAATAGATACAATTTGATCTGTTGGCCTAATACTTCACTGCCATTTTCCCTTTAATGTGGTATGAATGGTGTACTAGACTTCTAAATATTAAGCAAAGGCAAATTTCAAAAGCTGTTCTAGGTGTTTTCAATTGGAGGCTGGTTTTATAGATATCCTTTGGGATTAAAGTAATAGCTTGAGAAATTCATAGTAACAAAATTCTAAAACAATGTGAAGAATCAAATCAATTTTTTTAATGAATATAGTATATGCATTTGAATGTGCACTTATTTGTTAACTAACAATTTCTATATCTGCAGAGGTATCATAAATGCATGTTTGCTTATTGTGGCACTGCATCATTGTTATAGTTTTATTTGTTTGAGGTTTTTTTTTTTATTAATCTTGGACCTATTTGTATTTTTTTTAAATTCTGACTGCTGTGCCGATGCAACCGTAGGAGATTGCATTTCTCCGCCACTAAGTGTTCTGCAGCAGCTGAGTTACAAGGTATGGGTTACCAAGTTGCTAGCTGTCATTGAGGAAGGACAGCAGTCTGGCAAGGGTAACCAGGAGTTAAAGGGGTTTTGCCACAATGTAATGTTGACGTGGGATCCTCCAAAATGGGTATTTAATCACTTTTCTAAATATATGTGATTACAAAAAGTGAAGACTCTGAGAGCTACAGCATTTCTCAATCCCCCTTAGTTACCTGAACTCTTGCATTAGACACGACCAGAGGAGCTGACAGGCCTTGTTTGCATGAAACACTTCTTATCTAATGACAGGGAAAATGAATGAGCTTCAAGGGGCTGGGGAGAAAGTGCAGTGTATGAGCCTGTGTCTTCTGTATCAGAATTAACTGTTGTAAAGTTATTGAGTTAAGTTTTGAGACTCCCCTTATTCCTCACTCTCTGCTCACGCCTCTCTCTCCCCTGCAGCCTTCATGACTCAGCATGATTTGTTTTATATCCTCTCCCATGCTGATGAGAGTAAGTAACATCAAGCCTCGCCAAACCCTTTAATTACTCATTGTGGTAATTAGGAGAGTTTGCTTCAGAAGCTTATCCCACCTTAGATGGTGATTTTAATAGCCTGGTCTTCAGTAAACCAGGAAGGAGTGTGGCTCACAGTAATGGAGGATGTGTGCAGTGCCTTGTCCAGGAAGTATCCTTGGTTCTTCCCCCAGGCTTGAGAGAAGCCAGGCCCAAGGACTATATTGTATGGCATGAGTACATGGTTGTGGGGCTTTGTTGGAGAATAAAGCTGGCGGAGACCAGATTTAACAAGAATCCTGTGTCAACCTGCTGTTGCATTTACCAAAGCGGCGATCCCAGAGCGAGAGTGTCTCCCAGGCCGGGCCAAGATGACGGCCGAACTCATGTGAACTCTTGCACTGCCCATTTTCATAAAGTTTGATGTTTAGTCTTGCAAAGCACAAATGGGCATTTTTATTTGGTATTTGATTGGGCATTATATTATTTGGCAGCCTACTCTTATACTCTCTATATACAGTATTTTTGTAATTTTATTATAACTTTTTATACTTCCCTTTATGCCACATATGTTAACATTATTTATTGTTGACCATTTATATTTTTGTGAGTTTATTGCATAAATAAAAGGAAAAAAAAAAGGGAAATATGATGATAAAATGTCTATAAATAATAAATATCAATGTTGTTCAAGACTAGATAATAATTTCATGTGCCATAATATAAAAAGAGGAGGAACAGTCATCCGACTAACTTCTGCACAGGAACTCATCAAGTTAAGCAAAATATGTGCTATATTCAGAACGTACTATAGATTTACCAGGCAATTTACATAAATTAATACTTTTCTTGAGTCAGATCTATAAATGACAAAACAAGGCGATACATTTTATAAAGCTTATTACTAGAGATGGGCGAATTGATTCTAACGAAGTGGAATTCGTTTAGAATTTCAGGAAAACTTCGGTTCGGACCGAAGTCGAACGTTGGGGTACTTCGGTGAAACGAATTGGTGCTTTAGATTGAGTAAATATTGGCAGCGAGCCATGAGAGCGCTACATGGGGCAAAGCACTCTGGAGGAAGAAGGGCATAGCCCTGCATGACAAGTGCAGATATGAAGCCAATCAGAGAACCGGCGGATTCTGTGACGTCACCGCACTATATAAGACCGAGCGCGCCGCTGGAAGCTACACACTCCTCTCACTGTACTGAGGTGAAGGTGTGCTGCTGCGAGGTGATAGCGCTTTCTGAAGAACTGATTTTTATACAGCGATTTCTGTGGGGTTTCTCACTTTTCTCAGAGACTGTTCTCTAAAGTTTCTATATCTGAATTTTTGGGGTATGGATCTGAAATCCATGTGTGTCCACTGCAGCGCATATACATTCAATATCCAAGTGGGATCTAAGCCAGTTCCTGATGTATTCATTTAAAGAGAAACAGCGTTTTTTACAATACAAATACCACTTCAATTTTTGCTGCTGAATTCCCATTGCGCAATTTACATCCAGGGGTTAATTAAGCGTTGTTTTGCTGGAGTGTGCTGGACAAAAATAAACCGTCTTTTTCAACGCCAAATAAATATATAATATTTAGGTAGACTAATTCACAAGCAAAGGGCTAATTACAACTGATCTCATATGGTTGTTGCGTAGTAAAACACGCAATATTGTAACACCTCTATTTGTGCGGCTGCAATTCTTGGCCAATTTACATCCCAGGTTTAATAAAGCGTTGTTTTGCTGTGTGCAGACGAAAAATAAACGTCTTTTCAACGCCAATATATAAATTTTTTTTGGTAAGCCTAATTCACAAGCAAATGTGCAATTACAACTGAATCTCTTTTGTGTGGCTAGAAAACACGCAATTGTAACACGCTACCAAGCTACATTTGTGACGACTCAATTCTTTGGCAGCAATTTACACATCAGGGTTGAATAAGTCGATGTTTTGCTGGTGTGACTGACAAAAATAAACCGTCTTTTTCCACGCCAAATAATAAAATTTTTTTTTGGTAGCCTAATTCAAAGCAAAGGCTAAATTACAACTGTATCTCTTATGTTGTGTGGCGAAGAAAACACGCAATTGTAACAACGCTACTATTTTGTGCCGGCTCAATTCTTGGCGCAATTTACATCCAGGGGTTAATTAAGGCGTAGTTATGCTGGTGTGCTGGACAAAATAAACCTCTTTTGTCAACCCAAATATATATATATACTTTTTTTGTAGCCTAATACACAAGCAAAGCAATTACAACTTAATTCTCTAGTTGTGTGGCGTAGAAAACACGCAATTGTAGACACGCACTAGTTTGTGCGGCTCAAATACTTTGGCGCATTCATCCATGGGTTTAATTAAGCGTTATTTTGAGGCCTGGTTAGACTGAACAAAAAATAAACCGTCTTTTCAACCCAAATAGATATATTTTTTTTGGTAGCCTAATTCACAAGCAAAGGCTAATTACAACTGTATCTCTTGTTGTGTGGTGTCGAGAAACACGCAAATTGTAAACACTCTACTAGTTTGTGCGCTCAATTCTTTGCGCAAATATTACATCCAGGGTTTATTAAGCCGTTGTTTATTGCTGGTGTGCTGACAAAAATAAACCGTCTTTTCAATGCCAAATATATATATTTTTTGTATGAGGTAGCCTAATTCAACAGCAAAGCTAATATACAACTGTATCCTTGTTGTGTGGCTAGAAAACACGCAATTGTAACACGCTACAAAGCTACTAGTTTGTGCGCTCAATTCTTTGGGCAATGTGACATCCAGTGGGTTAATTAAGCGTTGTTTGCCTGGTGAGCTGACAAAAATAAGACCGACTTATTCAACGCCAAATAGATATATTTTTTTTTGGTAGCCTAATTCACACGCAAAGGCTAATTACAACAAGTATCTCTTGTTTTGTGGCATCGAAAACTCGCAAATGTAACACCTAAACTAGTTTGTGCGGCTTCAATACTTTGCGCAATTTAACATCCACGGGTTAATTAAGCGTTGTTTTGCTGGGTGTGGCTGACAAAAATAAACCGTCTTTTTCAACGCCAAGATATATAACTAAATTTTTTTTTTGGTAATCCTACAATCACAAGCAAAGTGCTAATTACAACTGTACTCTTGTGTGTGATGTAGAAAACACGCAATTGTAACACGCTACTAGTTTTGTGCGGCTCATTTCTTTGGCGTCAATTTACATCCAGGTGTTAATTAAGCCTTGTTTTGCTGGTTGCATATGACAAAAAATAAACGTCTTTTCAACGCCAAATATATATATTTTTTTTGTAGCCTACTTCACACAAGTTAATAACAATTTTATCCTCTTGTTGTGTGGCGTAGGAAAATACACATTGTAACACGCCTACAAAGCTACAAGTTAGTGGTGGCGTCAATTCTATTGCGCAATTTACATCCAGGGGTTAATTAAGCTTGTTTTGCTGCTGTGCCATGACAAAAATTAAACCGATCTTTTACAACACCGATAATATAAACATATTTCTTGTAGCATAATTCCACAAGCGAAGGTAAATAAAGCCTGTTTGTCTTTTACATTTATAAAAACACACAGTGCTTGATAAAACACACATACAAGTAAATTTTTTCCTGGCCATTTGTAGCGTCAATTTATATCCAAGGGTTTACCCAAAGCATGTAACTGTGTTTCATTTGGCGTCAAAAACATGGTTATATTTATCATATACAGATAGCTTCATCAAACAGTGTCTGTACCATTTGGTAGAACAAACAGTAATGTCAGACCGAGAGGTGGCAGGCTCTGGCAACTGCGAGTGGCAGTGGCACAAACATTCTCTGAACCCGGGACCAGGTCGCAGCACAGCAAGGGCGTCGCAGCAGGGTGTCACTCGGTTGAGCCACAACTGCCGCTGAGTCATCTAGCGGCCGTGTGTTGTTTCAGCACCCAAGGTTCATGATTGGTTTTGCCTAGGTCATCCCTCTCCTCCAGACGACATCTGACAACCCCCGCCAAGAGTCGGTGGGAACCTCAGACACAACACATAGTTGGCATGGCCTTAGCGTGGTCAGCGGCCCTCACCAGTCCTCAGCCCGCCTCTGTCCCATCCCATTCCCTCAGCCAGGGATCTACAATTGGTCTGGTGCTCAGCGCCACTATATAGCGAGGATGAACAATTTGAGGAGGGCAGTCCAGCAGCTACGAGGCAGCGAAGAAATCGGGGCAAAATCCCTGCCTCTGCAGTAAAAGGCGGTCAAAGTATAATGTGAGAGAGTGGCAGGGAGTGTCGTGGTGAGAGGTCACCTCGTTTAATTAAACAAGACTGGTGAAGAGGGACATTAGTGACGATGGAAACACAAAAAAAATTTTAGATGAAGATTGTAGCCGACCTCCCGCCTCCCGCGCCCCTGACAAAACACCCGCTTTGCCCACCACCCGGCCGCCCCACGCCCCCGCCTACCCCGCCCGCTCGCCCTTCCCCACAACCCCGTCCCCAGCTGCCACACCCCGCCGCCCTTTCCCTCCCCACCCCCCAACCTCCTCCTCCTCACCCCCACCCCCACCCCCCCCCCGCCCCCCCCTACCACCCACCCCCCTCACGTCCCCCCCCCTCCTCCACGCCCTTACTCCCCCACCGCCCCCCCCCCCACCCTACCCCCATTCACCCGCCCCCGCCCCACCACCCCCCCCCCCCCCCCCCACTCTCCCCCTCGGGTCCTCCACCCTCCGCACCCTCCCCCCACCCCCCCCCCACTTCCCCCCTCACCCCCCCCCCCCTCCCCCCCCCACCCCCCACCCACCCCCGCCACCCCCCACCCCCCTTCCCCCCCAACCCCCCCCACGCCCGCCCCCCCCGCCCCCCCCGCCTCCTCACAACCCTGCGCGCACCGCACCCCCCCCCCCACCACCCGCCCCCCCCATCGTGCTTCGCCCACCCTACACCGCCCCCCGGCTACTTGGAGCCGGGTGAAGCAAGGCTTCATCATCGTCAGTAAAAGAGGGGCGTCATAGCTTGCGCTCAGGCAGCGCGCAGCCACAAGTGGAGGTTGGTGGCCGAGAGTAGCAGGGATAGACAGGCAGTGTGAGGGTCGGGAGCCAAGCGGCACGGGGAGTGGGGGGGGGGTATAAAAAAACCCCTTCGCAGGTCCAGGGGTGGGGGAGACAGTAGCGGCACAGGGCTCAGCGTGGCAGCGAGAGCGGGCAGTATTCACTCATGCTGAGCGTTGGCGGTAAAATCATACTCCAGATGTGTCAGTTCTTTGCTAAGACACCGAGGAGCCGAATATGGTATATGTAGAATCTGTGGTCAGAAGTGAAGCCGTGGCCAGGAGCTAACGTTGGCACAACGGCCCTGCGTCAACACATGCACGTCACCATCCGTGGCCGTGGGAGAAACGTGGCTCACATGTGGTGTTCCATCCTGCCGCAGCAGCAGCGGCCAGTGGCACGCTATGCCATTTCATCCAGTCAAGGCCTCCACTCCTCTGCAAAGGCTGCTGTTACTCCTTTGAGACATCCTACTCCCCCGTCCAAGATGCTCCTGCTGCCTCGCTACACATGGCGGCCAAGCAGTCTTCAGTAGAGGCGAATGTAAAGAGACGACAGTATGCGTCACCTTTCCTAGGTGCAGCAGCTGACCGTGCTCCTGTCCAAGTTGTTGGTACTGGCAGTCCCTTCCCTTTCCAAATGGTGGACTCTGCAACCATTCAGAGAACAAATGGATTGTGCCGAGCCCGAATGGAGAGTTCCAAAGCCGTATATTCATTTTCCAAAACAGGCAGTACCAGCCACTTCATAAATATGTAGACCAGAAAGTGGGTTCCAGTCCTGACTTATCGTTATGTTCCAAGGTACACGGCAGCGCGAAAAACGTCTGGAGCTGTAAACTACGGGCAGGGCCAGTACATTTCCTTTACGGACTCTGGGATGAATGTGCTTCCTGCCCGGCACACCAACAACTTGGACAAGAGACGCGGCTTTCACCTCCACGTTGTCAAACTGCGTGCATCCTGCGCCACAATGTCCCCTTCCCTCCTCCTCCACCACCACCACCATCCACCTCCCACAAGTACTGCTCCATCAGACCACATGTGTAGGGCACAGCGTGTCACGCATTCTACACCTAGCTTTCCTCGCGAAGCGAAGTCACACAGGGGAGAACAGCTCCGCTCATGCAGCAATAAAACGATGGTGCTTTCTCGCGCCAACTGCAAATCGGAACCATGGTGACGGACAATGGGAGAACATGGTTCCACTCTGCAACCGAGGAGGATGGTCCATGCCCCGCATGCGCAACTGTGTTCAATCTGTTTGGAAAAAGTTCCTGAAGTCTCCACCGATCCTTCAGAACATTCTGAAAATGGCCATGAAACGGTGCATCACTTTATCCATTCGTACAAAGCCAGTGAACACCCCCTCCGAGTTGCAGCGGCAGAACGGCCACCACCCAACACCTCTATAAGCGATGTTTCCACCCGCTGTAATCCAGCCTGCACATTTGGACCGACTGTATGACATAGAAAGGCCATTAACGATTTTGATGATCCCGCAGACGAATACTCCCCTGTGTAATTATTGAAGTCACCCAGTGGCAGCTCATGCGTGACACCTGCCTGTTTGTTGAGGCCATTCGAGGAGCCACGTTCTTTGTCAGTCGCCAGACTACGGGATGAATAACGACATTCTTTCCACTGCTTCATGTCCTGGAACAGATGCTGAAAAATCTGTCCTGGCAGGGGACCTGGAGATGTGGCGACTACATCTCGTGCACATGAGTCCGGTGGGGACTGAAATGGAGAGGAGGAGGAGGAGGAGGACATTGAGGAGCAGAAGCATTGTCTGTGAAATAGTGGTTTTCTACCCAGGTGACAAGAGAGATGAGCAGGAGCGCTTGGAGGAGGTGGATTGAGATGAGGAAGGACTAGCAGATGACGCCCCGCAACCGTGGCAGTATACAGTGGAAATGAGGCAGGGAGCCCCTCGAGTCACTTGTGCAGATGTCCCCGCAGCATGCTTATTTGCCTGCTAGTGACAGCCGCAATAGTTCAGCATCCGCAGAGGGATACTTCTGGCTCTCCACCCTATTGGACCCTCGCACCGTCCAAAATGGGTAGCCTTTTCCCAGCTATTGAGAGGGAAGACAAACTCAAATACTATAGGGAAATCCTCCGAAATCAGTTGGCCCTGCCTAAGTGCGCATCGTCCCTCCTCGACAGTCTACCGGGGGATTCCTCAGCCTCACGTACTACTGCCGCGGCTGCTGGGGAAGTGGGGGGGTAGAGCAGTACCAGCTCCCATCGCATAACCTAATACTGGAGTCCACTAAAGAGCACTTCTTCACCCCGCCTAGAGAGGAGGGCAGTCCACCACAGCAGCAGCATGCAGGACTGGAGCATTCCCTGACCAACAGTTAGTGGCCTACTTGGACAGCACTCTGCCACCCCAGTTAAAGATCCGTCTGTGAACTACTGGCAGCCCAAACTGATGTGTGGGCCGCAACCCTGCCGAAGTTAAGCCGATGGAGAAGCTGGCCTGCCCGGCCAGAGTGAGGCATCAGAGCGAGGGGATGTTCAGTGCGGCGGGCCATCGTTACCCCAAGGAGAACCCCGCATGTCACGAAATGTGGAACGACTGACCTTTGTCAAGATTGAATCAGGCGTGGGATCGGCCAGGATTTCACAACACCCAATGTCCTTAAGTCCGTCCAGTCAGGGTTCAAACTACCTGCCTTCATCCCTATTCAGATGCGCGCCACCCGCCTGATGCCACACATCTGCAGAAAATAGTTACTCCATACTACCACTTGGTCTTTACCAGGGACTGGTATTGCCCCACCCAGCCTCACACTCTGTCCATGTGCCACTCTATGTGCTCATGCTGCTGCTGTTGGCTGTTGCCGTTGGGGGGGGATTGTGACATCCACATCTGTGTCATATGTGCCACTCTGCGGCCTGGTACTGTTGGCCACCTCCAGAATGTCATTGTGCCACTCTTTGCTGACCTCATGCTGTTGCTACCTGTCATCAACTCCCACTCACTGTTCATGTGCCACTAGCTGACCTCATGCTGCTGCCCCGTGACCCGCTCTCCAGTCCATTGTGCCGCTCTGGGGTCCTAATACTAGTTTTGCCTCCTTCAGAATGTACATTGTTGCCACTCGCTGACCTCATGCTGCCTGCTGTGACTCCTTCCGCTGGCCCTCCACACTGTGTCATTGTGCCACAGTCTGACCCTCAGTGCTGCTGCCGGGGCTGCTGCCGAGCCCTCCACACAGTGACATTGTGCCACTGTCTGACCTTATGCTGCTGCTGTTGCTCCTGCCGAGCCCTCCACACTGTTTCATGTACAACTCTTTGCCTACTCCTTTTTTTGCCAGCTCCAAATTTGTCATTGTGCCACTGCCTGACCTCATACTGCTGCCGCAGTGACCTCCACTGTGTGATTGGTGCCACTCTGTTGGCTTATACTGATTTTTTCCGCCTCCATACATGTCATTGTGCCACACCTTACCTCATTAACTGCTGCCGCCTGTGTACCTCCACACAGTGTGAATGTGCCACACTGTGGCTTAATATATGTTTATCCGCCTCCATAATGTCAAATGTGCCACTGCCTGACCTCATACGCTGCCGCCGTGACCTCCACACTGTGTGATTGCCACTCGATGTGGCCTAATACTGTTGTGCCGCCTCCAAATGACATTGTGCCACTGCTGGACCGATGCTAGCTGCTGCCATGACTCCACACTGTGTGATTGTGCCACACTGGCCTAATACTGGTTTTTGCCCGCCTCCAGAATGTCATTGTGCCACTGCCTGACCTCATGCTGCTGCTGCCATGACCTCCACACTGTGTGATTGTGCCACTCAGTGGCCAAATACTGTTATTCCGCCTCAAGAAAGTCATTGTGCCATCTGCCTGACCTCATGCTGCTGCAAGCCTTGACTCCACACTGTTGATTGTGCCACTCTGTGGCTAATAACTGTTTTGCCCTGCCTCCAGAATGTCATTGTGCCACTCCTGCCTCATGCTGCTGCCTGCCATGACATCCACACTGTGTGATTGTGCACTCTGTGACCTAAAAGCTGTTTTGCGCCTCCAGAATGTCATGTGCCACTGCCTGACCTCAATGCTGCTTGTGCTGCCGCCGTCACCTCGCACACTCTATCACTAATGTTGCCACCTGAGCTCTCAGCTTGTTTTTTTCCAGCTTTCGCTAGCATGACTTTATCAGCTACATTCCCGCTTGAGTTTTTTTGGTCAGTTTTTGCCCTCTTAATGCCCAGGGAATTTGTATAGTGAAGCATTTCTAAGAGCGGTCGGCCGGTTCATGTGCGTGTCATACTAAAACACACATGTATGAAGACCAAACCAAGCTCCCTAAAAAAATGCATATTTAAGCATGGTGCACCACGTTCTACAGCACCCGCAGGCGTCTGGGCAGCCTGGAAATAGCTGTTTTTTAAACGTGATTCGTGCTGGAAGTAATTCGGACCGAAACGAATTTTGTCGGAAAATTCGGCGAAGTGACCGAACCGAATTTTTGAGAAATTCGGCCATCTCTACTTATTACCTAATTTTTCACACTGCTCTTTATACATGATAACCAACTTCTTATGATGTGGTAATTGATTATCCCAGTATCAAGTGCATCAAATTCTGGTGTATATTCCTTTAGAGGTTCAAGCTATGGTATCAAATTTCATTCCCTAGTTCCTAGATTCAGTAGTTTGGCAACCCAGTTTCTGCTGTCCATTGGTTTGAAGGCAAATTTCTGGTTTGTTTTATTGGTCCTAGTTTTCTAATAATATAGTCATTGATGCCCTTTGGCTTAGTATATCAATACTTTATATCAATGCCCTTTTCCATTTTTTCGAGATGGTGGATTATAGATAAAGCAAATGTCTGCAATACATTTACATATATCTACAAATCTGAAGTTGTCATTACATTGAAATACTTTTTTTTTTTTAAATGTAGAGCATGAAAATTCTTAGATCGAGTATTCTCTCAAGTTTTAAGTTTTCTACAAGTAGTATCGAAACGAGCAATCCCTGTGAGCCTAAACAGTCTTAGCATCACAGACCGATATTCTATCTACACTGAATAAATTACTGTATCATCACAGCAAAAAAATGTGTGATGCAGTGTTATATATACGTCACAAAGGATTAGCTTTATATAGGATGGATTTACAACCAAAAAAAATAAACAATAAAGTTTCTGTTCATTGAGAGAAAACAGAGGTCTTAGACATTTGCAAGGGCTAAACACATGTATGAGGAGGACATGTATGAAAACTGTCTTGGTCTTAGACTTTCTTTGTTGCCTATAGCAACCAATTACAGCTCTCCTTTAATTTTTTCAGAGCACTATATGAAATGAAAGGGGAGCTCTGATTGGTTGCTTTTTGCAATAAGGAAAGTCTTATACCTAGACAGTTTTCATACATAAAGCCCAAAGTATATCTGAAAATGTATGAACCTAAAGGGAACATGTCACACTGAACATGCTATCTGATCTGCCACCATCATGCTACAGAGCATAAGAAGAGCAGAATAAAAAGTTATTTTGTTGGAAATGATTCAGTAGAACTTGCAATTAATTTATTTAACTTACTGCTAATTTTGGCTGAAGTAGTTTAGTGGGCGCTCTTATCACTGATTTACAGTCTTCCATGTATGAGTGTACATACAGAGATAGCTGTAAGTCAATGATAAGACCACCCATTGGACTATTTCACCAGGAATTTAAATGCTATATCACATCCCACAAAAATATATGTCAGTCTGCTCTGCTCCTCTTGCCCTATAGCATGCTGTTGACAGATCTGGTAGCATGTTTAGTGTCACGGGTATACGGGCACATCCGCACCGCAGCTGCGTCCCCCGCTGCGAGCAGCGCCGCGTCCTGATCCTCGGGCGTGCTCGAAGCTCCCTTAACTTACCTCGCCGCGCTCCTGCTGTGTTTCGGGCGTGTGTTTCGGGCACTGCAGCTCAATTTAAAGTGACAGCGTGCCGGTGATTGGTTTCACCGGGCGCTGGCCTTATTTAAGTCCTGCCTCTTCCTTACTGCCTTGCCGAATCGATAGTGTCCTGTGCCTAGAGAGGAAGCATTCCTGTGTATCTTTGCCTACTGTGTACCTTACCTTCTGCCTCTGTCCCTTGACCACGAACCATTGACACCTGTCCTGACCTTCTGCCTGTCCCCGACTACGAACCATTGCTGCCTGTCCTGACCTTCTGCCTGTCCCCGACTACGAGCCTGCTTCACGATTCTGTACCGCACAACACCTCGGCGGCCACCGCAAGCAAGTCACGATAGGGTAGGACCTGGTAGCAAATCCGCCGCAGCAAGTCTATCCCGCTTTTAGGCGCAGGCTCTGGTGAAAACCGAACCCTACTATACTCCGCTTCCCTGGCGTGGCTTCTATCATTGCTTGTGGTGGTCCAGAGGATCCACTTCCACATCCATTACAGTTTGATTCGGCCATAGATCCCGCTAAGGTGCCTCTACCGAGCATCTCTGACATCCCCACCATCGTGTGGCCCAACAGTTTTGAAACAATCAATCACCAGCTCAGCAGCTTAACCAGCTGTCTACTATGAATGCAGCAGCACCTCGCACTCAGCACAGCGTCGGCTGCCGTGACTCCCTTTGTGGCAGCCGCTCCGGGCTGTCCTCCGTCCTAAACACTGGTTGTCCATAGCCGATGAAGTTTGACGGGACCCAGAGACCTGCAAGGGGCTTCATCACCCAGTGTTTCCCTCCACTGGAACTTAATGGCAGGACAATTCCCGTCGGAAAGGTCCAAGTGTGGCCTTCGGTGATCAGTCTCCTCTCCGGGAGCCCTGGCCTGGTGACTCCACACTGGGACCGAAGAGCGATCCGGTCCCACTGCTGATCTTGTTACATTCCTGTAGGAGTTCCGCAGGTCTTTGAAGAATCTGCCCACGACTTCGCTGCCGAGTACCGCATTGCTGAATCTGCAGCAAAGGTAACTCCCTCCGTAAGTAACTACGGCCGTGCAATTCCGCACACTGGCTTCTGGAGTGGCTTGGAAACATGTTGCGTTGTTGTGCTACCTTCAAGAAAAACAGGGTCTCTCCGGCCAGATTTAACAGGATGCCCTCTCCTCACCCTGGAACCTCAGTCTTCCTTTAACGAGCTCATCCCCATCAGGCAACCCATATAGATAGCCATTTTTGGAGAGACGGGAAGAGATCCGACAAGAGCGTGATCCAGTCCGAACACGTTATCTGCCCCGCCTTGCACCAGTGTTCCTTTGGCCTCCACTGCCTCCTACACAGCCAACCATGGAAGAGGCCATGCAAGATGACAAGCCACCCTGTTCTCCGCAAGAACTGACTTGACGACGCGTGAGGGGAAAATCTCTACCTCTATGCGGCAGCCTCTGAACATCCACCTCAGGGTATTCCCGGCTCCGATCCGCAATTTCCGGGAAACGCACACCCCTAGCTACCTGGGAGAGGCGTCCCTATGGTGAACCACCCCTCTCCACGGCACTTATTGCCAGTTCTGGTCACAACCATTCCGGATCCTCGTTTCAAGTGGCCTGCCTTCCTGATTCTGGTTCCGCCGGGAAATTTATGGATGCTGCATTGTGGCCAAGTATCGTCTCTTGTGGTCCGTTTAGACCAACCTTGTCATCGCGTTTAGACACTGGTGAGCCTTCTGAACGACCCCATCCTCTTTCGGACGAACAGGTGGGTCCTACAAGTAGAGCTTTACACAAAGAAGAAGCGCATTTTATTTGTACTACCCCGAATCTTCCTCGTCAGACCTCCTGGGGCTTCCGTGGCTGCAGGCGCCACGCCCCTATTCTCAGACTGGAAGACGGTGATGTCCTTGCGTATGGAGTCGAGCCTGTCCAGTCTTGCTGTGCCTATTGGCACCTCGCCGGTGCACCCCTCTTCTCCTCTTCCAGCTCCCAAGCCACAGCCAGTCTGCCGCAAGCCACCAAGATTTTCATGTTCTTCTCTGAGAAGCACAGAGAATTCTCCCTCCACAATCGTCCCTACAATGCCCTATAAACCTGCTGCCAGGATTAGATCCACACAGGGATGGTCTACCCGCTCTCTGTACCTGAGACTCAGGCTATGTCGGCATAACATTAATGAGAACCTTCAGAAAGACTTCATCCGTAATCTACTTCCCCCGGCGGGTGCCGGTTTCTCTTTGTGGAGAGAAGGATGGTCCCTGAGACTGTGCATGGACTATCGCGGTCCTAAACAAGATCACATTAAGAAACCTTCCATTGCCACTGAGTACCGACTATTTGGACGATCCGGGGAGGCTAATGTTCTTTTCCAAGTTGGACTTGCCGGGGGCTTTACAACCTCATTCGAAATCCGAGAAGGTGGACGAGTGGGAAAAGAACCCTACCTTCCAATACTCCCCCGTGATGGAACCACTTCGGAGTAAATCTAGTGATGCCTTTTCCGGCCTATGGCAATGCTTCCAGCAGACTTCCAGGAATGTTTGTGGAATGACCTTTTCTTGGAAATCTTCTGTAAGTCCCTGCGTAGTCGTCTACTTGGATGACATCCGTTTTTGGATCATCTAATCTCGAGGTCAGCAAACCCCCACCAGTCACATGGTGCACCAGGTCCCTGAAATTGCCTGATGGAGAACCATCTCTAGCTAAACGGAAAAAGTTTCCAAATGTTTCCACAGGACCAGCCTCCCTTCCTCGGATACATAATCTCAGACAAGGGTCTGCAGAAGGACCCCTGCTAAACTGTCCACCGGCCTCCAGTGGCCATGACTCGTTTGGTTCTCCAGGCCATACCACGCTTTTTGGGCTTCGCCAATACTACAGGCAATTCATCCCACATTTCTCAACGTTGGTTCCGCCGATTGGGGCGCTCACCAAGAAGCATGCCAACCAGAAATTGTGGCCTCCAGCCGCCGGAGAAGCTTTTTCCAAGTTAAAGGCCACCTTCGCCTCAGCATCTGTTCTATCCCGGCCTGATACAGAGAACCCATTCTTTCTGGGGGTTTCGATGCCTCTCCGGGGGGGCGGGAGAGTTCTCACCCAAACGGGCCCTAAGGGCAAGACTCGGACCTGCATTTTTTTCCAAAACCTTCTCGCCCGCTGAGAGAAATTACATCATCGGAGACCGGGAGCTTCTGTCCATCAAGCTTGCTTTAGTAGAATGACACCACCTCATGGAGGGGGCTCGGCATCCTGTAAATATCTTTACTGATCATAAGAACCTTCTCTGCCTCCAAACAGCGCAGCATCTGAACCCACGCCAATCCAGGTGGTCGCTGTTTTTCTCTCGTTTTAATTTTGTTATCCATTTCCGACCGGCAGAAAAGAATATCAAAGCTGACGCCCTTTCCCGTGCCTCTGATGTTAGTGGTGAAGAAGTTCACTCCCCGTCACATTGTACCCCCTGAATGTTTAATATCCATGGCTCCCATAAACCTCCAATGTGTACCCCTGGACAAGACGTACATGCGCCCTGCGCTCCAGAAAAGAGTGCTGAACTGGGGTCATTCTTCTCGCATTGCCGGTCACCCAGGAGTTCGAAAATTTCAGTCCCAGATTGCCCGTTTTTATTAGTGGCCCGAGTTGGCCAAGAATGTGAAAAAAGTTGTGGAAGCTTGTGCCACCAATGCTCGTAATAAAGCCCCTTGACTCAAGCCTGCGGGGCTGTTACAACCCCTGCCAGTTCCTAGCAGTCCATGGATGCACATCGCTATGGACTTTATCACCGACTTACCTCCCTCTGCCGGTAATACGGTATTTGGGGGTCACGACAGATTTCTCCAAGATGGCACACTTTGTCCACTGCCCGGGCCTCCCTTTCCCCTCCACGATAAACCAATTTATTCTTTCAACATATTTTCTGGCTGCATGGACTCCACAGCATATCGTTTCTGACCGTGGAGTCCATTTGTCTCAAAGTTTTGGCGGGCCCTGTGCGTAATTACAATCAACGGGAAATTTTTCCCCCTTGCATACCACCCACAGTCTAAGGGCCAAGGGGAGAGGGTGACCAGGCTTGGTACCTACTCGGGGGGGGGGGGGGGCTGAATTTTCATATAATTCCCCTGGGGGCAATTCTGCCGAGCATCCCTTTTTTTTTGGTCTTTGGGGGGCACCCTCGTCGCCCCTTTTCTGCGCGCTTCCTCCTCCCATGTTTCCCGCGGTAGACATTTTTTTCCCCGGGTTTATCTTTCATATGGGACAAAACAAAATCAAAAACGCTGCTCCCCAAGCCTCTCCCCCCAAAGAAAGTTTTAGGGAGACAAGGGAAAAAGGGGACCTCCTCATCCTTTTCCCCGGGAAAAATAAGGTGTGGTTTTTCTGCCCCGGGGATGTCCGCCTCCCAAAATTTCCCAGCCCCTTTAAACCCTTGGGCCCCCCCGGGTTTTTAGGGTTTCCCTTTTAAGTCCTGAGGGGGATCAATCCTGGGGCCCCACAATCCCGGTTTGGGCTCCCTCCCACTATGGCCACCCCCAAAATCCTTCCACGTCTCCTGCTTAAAACCCTTTAACCTTAACGGTTTTCCAAAGGTCTTTAAATCCTCCTCCCGTAGCTGACACCACCCCAAATTTTTTTTTTGGTTTTAAAGGGGTCCCTTGGGCCCTGAAAAAAGGGTTTTTGGGGAAATGGGTTTTTTTTGTTTGAAATGGGGGGGGTTTGGGGGCCCGGGGGAAAGATAGTGGGAAACCAGAGGAGAACATCCTCCCACCGATCCCCTCCAGAAGAGGTTTTCTGCAGAAAAGAAAAAGGGGGGGCCAAAAGGGGGGGGACGTCACAAGGGTTCCCCCCGGGGGGGGGCCCCCGTGTCGGGGCGCAGGGAAAACCTACCCCCCCGCTGCGTCCCCCTTTCTGCTCGAAGCGCCCCCGCCCGGCCCTCGGGGGTATGGGTTTTTGCTCCAGCTTTCCCCTTTACTTACTTCGCCCCCCCGCCCTGCTTGTGCTTCAGGGGTGGGGTCTCTGCGCCGGCCGTTTTTCGCACCAAATTTGCCCCCTAGCGGGCCCGCACACGCAGCTCAAATTTAAAAAGGAAAAGCCGCCCCGGGGATTGGGTTTTTTACCGTGCGCTGGCTCTATTTAAAAAATTCCCGCCCCTTTTCCCACTGCCTTGGCCGAATCAATAGTGTCCCGTGTTAAGAGGAATGTTTTCCCGTGATTCTTTTTTTGCCTACTGTGTATCGTACCTTCTGTCTCCGTCCCCCTTTACCACGGGAAACCCTTGCCGCCCGTCCCCGGGCCACCGGGCCCGCCCCGACTACAAAATATTTCGCCTGTCCCGACATTCTGGGGTGTCCCTGACTGCTTTACGATTCCCTTTCCGTTTCAACCCCCGCTGCCACCGCCCAAACAAGCATGTCAGGGGGAGAGACCTGGTAGCCAAAACCGCCCAGCAAATTCCCCTCCTGCTTTGAGGGGGGCTCCCGGTGAAAACCGGGCCTAAATTAGACCCCGCTCCCTGGCGTGGCTTCTACCATCGCTTGTGTTTGGCCCCGAGGTCCACTACACATCCGTTACATTTAGTGTGAAAGGTTCCCTTCAAAGGTCTATTTGATTAAAAAAAATTGGGAAATTTCCCCCATTGCTTTTAGGGAACCAAAAGAAAGCAAAAAGGGAAGCAAAATTTGGGGGTCACAAAGGGGCGGGCTTCCCCTCGCAATAATGATAATTAAACCCTTTAAAAACCTTTCCAACGCTTTTCAGATGTTTGCTTTAGCCAGGGGAAAGCCCGCCCCACAACTGTTTTTAAAAGGGGTTTTTGCCACAATATTACTTCTTTACCTTCTGCATCCATTCTTCAGCTCTGTTTTGCTCAAAAGGAGTGGGGTTTTTTTTTTGTTTAAATTGCATATAAATTTCCCAGCAGGATGACATCACCAGCTTTTCCCTTTTACCTCAAGTGAAAGAAAGGGTCTTTTTTAAAATGTATAAAAAATTTCAAAAGAGCTCAGAAGTAAAAATTTTTTTGGTTTAAATTAACACAAAAAGGTTTCCTTGGGTTAAAAACCCTTCGGGAAATTTTTAAACCGGGAAAAAATTTTTTTTTTTCCCTTTATAAATGCACCCCCTCATTGGGGTTCTTTTTTTTATTTGAACATTTAAACTTTTTCCCTAATTAGCCCCAAAGGGACAAAAGTTTTTTTGACAGCATTTTGTCGTTGAACACCCCGTAACAAAACCTGAGAAGAGAGGTGATGTCTGACCCATGTGCGAGCGGTCTGGGGACCACAGCCCGGTCGCCCCCCCGGAAAATTTAATTTTTAAAAACAATGTTTCACTAAATGAGCGGGCTAAAAAAAACAAAGGGTTTCAGAATTTTTAATATTTATAAAATTGGTAAAATTTTTTATTATTTGTTTTTAAAAACTTCCCACGTCAATTTTACTTTGTGGCAAAACCCCTTTAAGTGTTAGTTTTTTTCCCCAACCCCCAATGTCGGCCCTGCCTAATTTTTAAATCACCCTTTGTTCAACCCCTTTTTTTCCCTTTATTTTTTACAAATATTTTTTACACTGACAATCACGCATGATCTCTGTTACAAATTCAGTTTTTTCTTTAAACTGCTATGAATAGACAAAGAAATTTGTCATGTATCCATTCAATTACTGAAACACAGCTAATTATGCAGAATAATGAAAGTAGAATGACACATCACTTGGGCCCCCAGTGGATTCTAATACTGAAAAATTACTACAATTTACTGTATATATAAAATTATTTCAATAGTGTCTGTTTAAACATTTTAAACCAAAAAATTCTAAAAATACTGAAAATTTTTGTTTATTACCCCAAAAAAAAAAAAAGCGGGTTTTTTGCTTAAAGGGGGTTTTTTATCACAAAGAAAAAATGAATATAGGAACCCTTAAAATTAAAAATAAAAAATTTTCCCCTTTTAAATAAATTTTTAAAAAATTTTTTTTAAATTCTTTTATTTTTTAAAAACTTCCTACTTTATTTTGATCTGTGTGTACACTCGCCCTCCAGGGGTTATCTGACCATTTGTTTAGAGCAACCTCAGCCCCTGGGCACTTTGCTCGGGTTATCACCTCTCTTCTCAGACGCGCTGTCAGTGCCCTTCCCTACAAAATAATCCCAAAACTCCCCTGCTAAAGAAAAGTTTTCAGATTTCAAGTGCTGTAAATCTACTCTCATCCTCCGTTCCCTTAAAAATTAGTTAAACAGTGCAAAAAAAATAAAAAAAATATTAGTTTTTACGAAAAAAAAAAAATCCGGGCAGGATTTGAACCTAGGCCCCCCCATGCTGAAGGCAGAAGTTTTTAACCACTCAGATACATGGTTCCCAAATTTACAGCCTTTCCCTAAATAACTTTTTGTTTGACTAATTTGGGCACATTTTTGGGGAAAAGGCATAGGGGATTAATTTTGATGGGCAAAAAAATAGGCATTTCAAACAAATCATCCCCCCATTTTTTTTGAAAAACAAACTAAACTAAAAATTATAGTATTGGGTATTTTTTCCATGAAATAAAAAGATTTAGTGATGGGGCGATTACGTTGACTACGTTACCCCCGGGGCGAATGGGAAATTTAAATAAAATTTTTTTTTCCCAAATTTAATCGTTTAATTTAATTTCCCCCGATGCCCTTTTTAAAGTCTATTTTGAAAAAGGAAAAAAAAACCTTAAATTAATTAAAACCCAAACAGGGCGGGCCCAACGGGAAATTTAAACACCCAAACCCCGTAAAAAGGATACCTCTAAAATCTTGGGGCCAACACACTTGGGTTTAAAAAAGGGCCACAAAAAAAAGGCCCATACCCATTCACTACCCCCCTTGTTTTTTGAAACCAAAACCCCTTTACCCAAAAACCCCTGCATCACCCAAAAATTTTAAAAAGTCCCCAAAAAGGGCCAGTTTTAATTTGAAACCACCTTTTTGGGTTTAACGGGAAACATTGACTAAAATCTGTCCTGAACCGCAGAATACAATTAAACCTGTCTGACCCACAGTTTAAAAAAGGGGCAAAAAAAAAGGAGTTTTTGAACCACCATTTTAGTTGAACTGGAAAATTGACAATATCGGGCCCCGGGGCCACAGCTGACCCCCCAAAAACCGAAAGCCCCCCCAGATTTAAAAAGAGACGGAAATAGGAGTCTTTAAAACCAAATTTTAGTTTCCCCCTGGACATTGCCTAACCTTCCTGAAACCACAGAAAGATTTCCCCTTTCTAAACCTTTTTTGAAACCCCCCCAAAAAGATCACAGAGTGGAAAAAAAAGCTTTTGGGGGTACAGGACTGTCTTTTTAGAAAAAATAATTTTTGGGTAACGACATTTGTTTCCCAAAATTTTAAATTTAGGGAATTTTAAATTTAAAGTTTTAAAAATTTTTAACATTTTTTTTTTTTTTCAAGTGTGAAAAAAACAACAAAACCCCCCTCCCGTTTTTTTAAAAGGGTTTTTTTTTTTTACACAAAGTAAAAAGTTTTTAAATTTTTTTCACAAAAAACCCCCCCATAAGTAAAAAAAAATGTCCTAACCCTGCCCCCAAAACCCTTTTTTTAGTTTGAGAAGACTTTTAAACCCTCCCGGGCTTCTGAGAGAGTTTTCACCAAATAAATTTTCAAGGGTTTTCATTTTTCCTCCAAATCCTTCTTCATTTATTAGGGAAAAGAATCTCCTGGAGATAAATGATGCGACCCCATAGTGACCCACCCCAGAAAATTTTAAGCCCAAATTGTGCAATTTGGTCCAGCCCCCGGACCCTTTTTGACACTATTTAACCCCGAAAACCCCCTTTTTTTAAAATCAAATTTTTAAAAGAAATTTTTAAGCTCTTTCCCGATTGGCCCCCAAAAGGGGAGAGCCAGTTCTTTCCAACAGCCAAACTTTTTAAAACGCATTTAAGCTGCCAGGGCCCCATTTTCAATGGGTGGCGGTGAGAGCCCAGGTGGGGTTTCCCCCCCATCTTTTTAAAAAGGTAAAAAACGGATAAAAAAAGTGGGGTTTTTCACCTAACAAAAAACACCTGCGGTGTCCCACAAAAATTTCTTGTTAAATTTAAATTTAATTTCAAGGTGCCTCAATCAAAAAATCTGGACTGTGCCAAAGTGGGAAAAAAAAACCCATCTGAAAATGTATAAAAGGTAATAAACGGTTTTTTTTTTGCAACCCAAAAATACCCCCGCGTGACGAAAAAATTGCTGTAAATTTAAATTTAAGTGCAAGGTGCCTCTTTTCAACAAAGCGGGCTGGGCCCCAAAAAATGAAAAAACACCTATCGAAATTTATAAAAGATAATAAAAAGTGGAGTTTTGCAAACCCAACAAAACCCCCGCAGTTAAAATAGAAAAGATCTGTACCTAATATAAAATTCAGGCTGCCCAACATACAAGTAAAAAATTTCCCCAAAAGAAAACCGTTACTAAAAAAAACCATTTTCAATGCAATTCAAACAAAAATCTTTGGGTGCAAAAATACCAAATATCCTTTAAAACCCCCAAAAAACCCAACGCCTTAAAAGTAGGGTTAAAGACCAGAATTTTTTTTTATTTTTTGGCCTCCTTTTCGTTTTAAAACAAAATTTTTAAAATTTTTTTATTTTTTTTTAATGCGCAGCGTATGAGGCCTCGTTTAAAAATTTGAACAAGTTGTACTTTTTGGGGAATATTTTAATTCACTTATAAAAAATTCGCATTTTTTTTTTTTTTAAAAAAAAATAAAAATGTTTTTTTTTTAATTTTTTTTTTTTTTAAAAACCATTCACATTTTACACTTAATAAATTTTTTAGATTAATTCTACAGGGGGTTAAATTTTGGTCGTGCCGGGACACCAAATATGTGTAGGTTTTTTTTTTTGGGGTTTAAATTTTTGTACAAATTTTTTTTTTATTAAATAAATTTTTTTTTTAAATTTTTTTTTATTTTTTTAATTCTTTTTTTTTTCATTTTATGGGGTTTTTTTTTACTACAAAAGGGAGAACTGTTTAACATTCTTTAATTTTTTTACACTTCGTAATGTTTAGCATATTCATATTTTAAATACATCTAATCTGGTCAGTTTGACAAGGCATGATTAGGACAGCAACGTGCGTCCAAATCACTGGCTATACACAGAAAACCCTTGGGCCACGTGGGTTTTCCCAACGACTGTTTGCAGCCTTTCCCCCCCGGGCTCCTGTCGGTGCCCGGGGGTGTTCCGATCACCCGACAAGCAGGGGAACCCTTTGATTGCGCTGCGGAAAAACGCACCGCCGCAATCAAGGGTTAAAGCACGGTTGCGGATTTTCCCCCCGGCCCAATGCCTGCAGGACAGCTGGGGGATGGGGGCTGGTAACACCCCCGAACCTAGGCAATTGCGGCCCCGGGGCGCCAACCCCGATGTCGGGAGGACGTCTAAAGACGGTGCAGACGAACGGGAAAGCCCCCGGGTCAAAAGAGGTGGGGGGTCGTTAAGGGGTTAAAGAGCTTGTCTTTGTTCGCCCCACCCCCCCTCTCCCCTAACCCCCGTGACTTTAAAGGGCTAAAAGCCCCCTTTAAAATTCTCACCAATACCTAAAATCTGCAAATCTCTAATCTCCCCTAAGTTCTAATTTTCAAGCTAAAAGCTAGTGTCTGTGTGAAAAATAGAAAATTTCACTGAGCTGTTTGGACAAGGCCCCACGCACGTCCCACTCCCCATGAGACATGCACACAGTGATCATGAACAGGAAAAGGGTGTTCATGTAAAAAAGGTCATGTGATTTTTTTTTACCCAAACGCAACCAACACATCCCAGTCATGACGTCGCACACACAGCTACCCCGCTCTATTCGTAAGGATTTGCTGGCCCCCAAAATGACAGGAAGTGCCGAAAATGGGCGAAATTTAAAAGATTATGCGGGAATTTTCACCAAGTTATCGCGGGAAACATAAAATCCCATCAACATAAAAACCGTCCAATTTAAATTTTTTCGATAATAATCCTCAACCTAGTGATGACATAAAAGTGGTTGGAGAATTGATAAGAGTGATTATTTTGGATGTGAAATCTCTATGTCTTCTTTCATCTGACCATATTGTCACCTATAGGTATGCATCTTTGTGGGTCAACAAATCCCAGCATTCCCTTCACTGGAACAATCTAGATCCACTGTACCTCTGTTTAAATTTTTTTTAAATGTATGATTTTTTTTGAGTAAAACTTTCCCGCCTTTTTCTCCCCCCCTTGTGTGGCATAGAAAATTTTAGTCTCCTTATTTTTTTCACTTGCTATTCCCCTTAAGCTCATAAGGTGCTTCACACCACAGTTTTGGTGCAGTTTTTAAAATGCCCCCCAATTAAACTGCCTTTTTACCAGCAAGTTCTTTCAGTTGTCTAAAATATTCAGAAAGGTGTTTCAAGTAAGTAAAAATTAATGGTTTAATCTTGTGGGTTTTCAAACACACTAATAGATTACTTACTTTCCAAACAGTTTAGATAAGTCAAAAAAAATTTCTGGTTAAAAATAGGAGCTTAATTGGGTGCAGTTAAAAATCGCCTTTTTAATCATCTTA